>PVLD010015622.1:0-47909 GCA_004027595.1 Dinomys branickii | reverse complement strand
GTCTGCATTCCCACCAGCAGTGTAATAGAGTCCCTATTTCTCTTTTTTTTTTTTTTTTGCGGTACTGGGGATTGAACTCAGGACCCTGTGCTCGCTAGGCAAGCGCTTATTCCACTGAGCTATATCCCCAGCCCTAGAGTCCCTATTTCTCCACAGCCTCGCCGACATCTGGCTCTTTCGATTTCTCCTCTTCTCAGGCTGTTCCTCTGTGTCTTCTCTGATTCTTCTTCCAGCTCCTGAAGTGTTTCAAATGGGCAGGCCTTGGCAGCTTTCTGCACCTGATGCTCTTGTCATGCAAACCTGCTATCATGAGCCCAGAGAAGAGCTGTAATCTCAGAAGTCAAAGGAGTGACCAGCCCTGCATCGTCCATGACTGCTAGTGCCCGTAGAGAGGAGCCACTCTGCCCTCCAACCTTGCTCACTTTAGATAAAGCAGCAGCTGCTCCTTTCTGGCTAAGCTGCATTGATTCAAGCTCCCAAAGGCACCTGGGCATTAAGGAGACAGTAGTCAATGGCATCAGGCAAAGATGTCCGGGGTCCTTCTTGCATCTGGACTTCATATCTGACCAGGAGGCATGGGGGAACCACAGACGGCCTGGAGAGAAACATGGATCCACCTGAATCCTGCACAAAGAAGAGAGGTAGATATAGGAAGAGGTGTTATTGCTGCGCAGGAGAGAGGTGCCTGTTTGTTGCTAGGGAGCTCAGAGGAGGAAGAAATCAATCCAGCTTTAAGGCAAGACTTCAGTAGACTTGACATCCTCACTGGGGAGATCAGCCTATGTGAACTCCACATGGAAACGAACCAACGTATGTTCTCAGAGGCACCAGCAACACAGACAAAGCCTTTGGGTGTGGGAGGAAGAAGGCATTTTTCCACTACTGGAATGGTGGGTGGTGCCGAGACTATCTGGAGTGAGCAGAGCTTGAGCCACACCCTGATGGAAGCAGGGATGAAGAGGAAACAGAAGGGCTAGGGAAGACAACAGTGAAGAGTCCCAGGGGCAAGAACCCAGGCAGATGATTGAGGACAGCCAGAGCCTTGGTGATAGGGAGCCACAGGAAGTTCTGAGGGAGTGGAGTGATGGGACTGGCAGTAGGCAGTGAGTGACGAGTTGTTTCTTAGGGCAGTGTTGGGACTGTCATTAACTAAAAGTGTTCCGTTTGGGGAAAGGGAAATCCAATCTGTGTGGACTCATGAGCAATGATTTCTAGGCTAGTGAGGCAGGAGGAAGTCTAACCTTTGCAAAGCAATCGCCTGAGGCATCGTGCACTGCTCCTGTTAGATGATTCTCAATCTTTCTAGAGATGCCATTTTAACTTAGTTTCCTGGGGCTCATACAACTGAATATTTGATGTCTTAAAAAATGAATTGGAAAATCTCAAACAAAGTAGAGAAAGCTATTATTTCAATCTTCCTGTTGGCTCTGGGTTAGCCTGTGTGTCTAGTGACTGGAGAGGCTGGGAAAATGCAGGTAGAGGAGCTGGGCTGGCTGGAGGAGGGGAAGGTGCAGCGTTACTTTGTGGATGTATCCAGGCTGAGATTCACAGTGGCTTGCAATTGGAGATATCCAGCAGACTGTTGTGTTTGATGAACTTGACTCTTCAGATATAGGTTGGGGAGTGTATTAGATAGTATTCTAGTGGTAAGAGACATAATTGGCTTGAATGAAAAAGACAATTTATGGGATTATGTAAGTAGAAAGTCCAGGTTTCATGGGTCTGATATTAGGCATGGCTGGATCTAGAGTTTCAAGGATTCTCAACGATGTCAGATAAAATCTGCCTTCCCACATCTTAGTTCTGCTGGTCTGCGGCTTCATTCAGCATGTAGGCTCTCTCCACCAGACAGACAGAAACAGGCTAATTTTGCCAGGAGCAAAATCTGGAGATGACTCTGATTGGCCTGGCTTGGACATGGATAAAATTATCCTAGCCCTGAGGCCAGAAGGGGACAGACGTGGTGACTGGTAGTTTCCCTGTGACCGTGTGGAACAGGGCAGGGGCAATTGCCTACAGTAGAAGTGGGATGTCATTCTTGGAAATGCATCCCAGGTCAGGAATCCCTGGTCAACACACAGCGCTGATTCTGCAGCTAGAGGAGTAGATGAGATGACCCAGGGAGCGTGTATGGAAAGGTAAAAGGGCTGAGGTTCAGCCAGCCCAAGTTCAGGTGAGGTCCTGGGCAGGAGACTGGCCAGAATCTTCCAAGAGCTGGAAGTAACAAGTGGGTCCCAGTCAACCAAAGCACTAGGGGAAGACATTTTAAGGAGGAAATGAAGATGCAGTGCACTCCAGAGAGCTTCTGTGATGTGGTGGGAAAGGGTCCTTGCTGAGCAGTTAAGTCCTCGGGAAGCTTGGAGGAAGATTCTGGTGAAAGCTGCCTTGGTGAGGCTATGTATAAGAGAGACAGAAGTGCATGGCAACCCTGAGGTTATGGGGTTTTGTTTTGTCTCAGTGGGGTGTTACTGTGTTAGGTGTTCACCCTGAAGGGAGAGGCTGACATTTGGGGAAGGAAGAGCAAAAGGAGCAGGCAAGGCCAGGGCTAAGGACAGAGGTGGCAGGGTTACCTTTGGTCCCAAAAGATCCTGCTGCACACAGCTATGCAACAGACAGAGCTCACAGTTCATCTCATTTGTTGTTTTGGTCTCTTAGTATCATATTCATTTCCCACTTTGCAATGTAGTAGTCATGCTTATCTTTAAAAATTAGTTTCCAAATCATATAAGTAATACCTGTATGTGGCAAAACAAAATGTCAGCAGCTCAGAAAGGAATAAAAGATGAAAACCAAAAGTCTGCCCTGTCTGCCTCCAGCCTGCCTTCCCAGAGGTAACTGCTTTTTATCGTTTTCTTAGGAATTCTTCCAAATATTTTTTAACGCATAGACAAGTGTGTATATGCATACATTTAAAAATAGACAAGCAGGATCCTACTGTGTATGCTGTTCTGCGCTTTCCCTCTTTCACTCAGTGCTGTATCTTGGAGCTATTTCCTTATTAGCATACATAGAGATAGCTCATTCCTTTTCAAGCACAGGATGGTATTTTATGTAGGGACAGAGCAGGGCTTGTTCAAACATTTCTCTACTGTGTGGACTTTCTATTGCTTCCAAGCTATTGCCATTAAAAATAATCCTTCATGGCTGTGGACGTGTCTCAGTCGTAGAGGACTTGCCTAGCATGTGCAAGATCCTGAGGTCAACCCCCAACACTGAAAAAAATAGTACTTTGATGTACCTTTTAATGTGTTCATTTTTGTGCACAGATGGAATTATTTTTGCATATTAAATGCTTAGGAATGGAAATTATTGTAGTTAAAGACTATGTACTTATGATGGCTTCATGTGAAGATTTTTCCATTCTCTCGTGGTGTAAAAATGATACTCATTCAGTGGAGGCCATATTTCAAAGCTGATTTTTGCTAGTGACACATGATACAGTACTCTTGGGATACTGGGCAGCAGTTGTAAAGTGCAGCTCCTGGTCTACCACGAGATCAGGAAACAAAACAACAGATGCTCCCCAGTGCACTGTGTTGCTAAGCCATGCTGTTCGGTAGGTAAAGAGTATTGAATGCATTTTTGACTTAGGATATTTTCAACTTGCAATGAGTTTATGGAGACATAATTCCTATCATTAAGCTAAGGAGTATCTGTATACTGCATATTTAAAAGTGTGGTAGATAATGTCAAATTGGTCTTTGAAAAAGTCATATAAACATTAATATTGTAAAACTCGGGTAGGAGATACACAGCTAATCATATACAATTTTTTATATTTTATTGCATGCTTGGATACTTTATTCATATGCTCAGGATATCACAATATTTACGCTCTCATGGAATAGTAAATAAGCATGTCCTCATTTGGCCAACAGGCAAACAAACATGATACTGGTACTAACAAAAATGGTACTCTTTGCCCATTTGAAGGGTGGAAAATGGCATAGCCTTACTACTTTAATTGAATGTATTTAATCATGAGGACATCTGCTCATTTTTTTTCTGGTTGACTACTTCTTCCTCTTCTAATGAGGTATACTTCTTTAATGCTTACAGAATATTTCATTTTATGCTTATGCCTTCATTTACTTGTTGGTTATTTACATAGTTTCCAAACAACTATATTTTTGTACATGAAGCCTTTTCTCCCTTCACCTTTTAGACTTCCTTTAATGTACCAGTCCAGAAGATGAATTGCTGGGTCAGCGGTGTGAACATTTTTATTACTCAACACATATCATCAAATGGCTTGCTTGAGGGATGCTACCATCTGCAGTGCCCCCGATTTTTATTATACTCTTATCAGCACTGGGTATTCTTAATAAAAATTGATTTTTTGCTAATTTTATAGATAAAAAATGGGATCTTGGTTCCATTTTTATTATCAGTGGGGTTAAACATCCTAGTGTATATTTGTTTGTTAATTGTGCTTTTCTTCTCAGCTCTGCCTGTCCGTCTTCCTTGCTCCTTTGATTAATAGCACACCCTTCTACAAAGGAAATAAGATACTGTCTTATCTGGGAAACTTCTATCTCTTCAGGCCCTCTGACCTCCTGGGAAATTATTGACTGATACCAGATTATCAAAGTCAACCCCTTTCATGAGCGCATGGGGGAGGGAGCCCTTGGAAAGACGCTGGCCACGTGGAGTGAGGATGCGACGCACAGAGCCAGGGGACTCAAGACTGTGTGGGTGGCTGCAGAGATGAGAGCAGTGGGAAGGTGGTGGGGAGGATATTGTGGGTCACTGTGAAATTCCTGGGCCATGTAGAGAAAGTGCTGGGCTCCGAGTTCCCCGTCTCTTGTTGACCTACAGCTGTGTCTCAGGACACCCACTGCATGTCACCATGTCCACTAGGGGGGACCTTCTTCTGAGGCCACCGTCGCAGGCAAGAAAGGTTGGGATGAGGGAGGATTTGGTCTAGTACCTAATGAACACCATCTCCTTCTTTGTGCAGATAGCAATCTGGTTTCATTGTTAAACAATCTCTGTTAACAACTTTGACACTATATTTATTTTTAAGGTAATTAATTAATTAATTGGCAGTACTAGGGATTGAGCCCAGGGCCTTGAGCATGGTAGGCAAGTGTTCTGCTGAGTTACACATCTATATTTATTACTGTTTTAATTTGTATTTTTTGTTACTAATTTTATAGAGATTTCTTTTATGACTTTTTACATATAGGCATGCATATACACACGTGTATATATATTTGTACAGTATATATCCATACCATTTTATCATTGTTTTCTATGCCCATGGGGATGTGTGTGTGTGTGTGCGCGCGCGCGTGTGTGTGTGTGTGTGTGTGTGTGTGTGTGTATTCATCTCTTTTGTAGATAATTGTGTTTACTTTTTTCTTTTGGTTGTTAATTTTATAGAGTTTTAAATAACCTTTATATATTAAAGTTATCAGACTGTGTCACATTTTTCATGAATAGGACTTCTAGTTTCCTATTTATCTTTGTTTTTTCAGTTTTCTGTTGAAATATAGAGAACTTTGGAGTAAGTTTGATGAGTTATGACAAGTGCATATACCTATGTAACCCATATTTCCTTTTTTTTTTTTTTCCGGGACCGGGGATCGAACTCAGGGCCCTAGTGCTCAGCGGCAAGCACTTAGCCCACTGAGCTGTACCTCCAGCCCGTAACCCATATTTCCATCAAAACACACAGTCTGTCTGTTACCCTACATGTAAAGTTTCTGCGTTCCCATCCGGGCAGTCCTTGTCCTTCCTTCTCATGTAAATGGAATTTAAGGATGAACTTTTCTGTATCTGGCTTCCTTTACTTGACAGAATGTTCGAGTTGTTCGTGTTACTGTTGACACACTGATTTTTTGGTGCTTAATGACATTCCTTTGTTTGAATATAGCATTTTGTTTATCCATTCTCCTTCGATTGACATTTGGGATGTTTCTAGGATTTAGCTATTATGAATAATGCTCCAATGGATGCTTTTGTACAAAACTTTTTGTGGACATATGCTTTTACTTTTCTTGGATAAATTTCTAAGAATGGAATGGCTAGATTAGAGATCAAGTGTATGTTTAACTTTTTTAGAAACCACCCATACTATTTTCCAAGGAGATCACACCTTTTACACTCCTCTCAGCAGCATGTGAAGTTCCGGTTTCTCCCCAGCCTTGAGAGCATATGGTGTGGAATGCTTTTAAATTTTAAGTCACTGTAATGGGCTGTGGTAGAACCTCACTGTCACAATCATTCTATGTCTCTCAAGACCTAGGAAAATGAATAATTTTTGTACCAAATTATGGTATATTTGATGCAGGGACTGAGTTTTGTGAAAATTCATTAATGTTTTGTTATTAAATTTATTTATTTTATACTGAGAAATTCTTCCCTAATACAAAGAACTAATAAATATTTTTTACCTATATTTTATTCAAGTACTTGATCAGTTAAACAGTTAAATGTTATACTCTTTAATATACCTACTTTTGTTTCAAATTGTAAGGAAACTATTTGTTCTCATGCAGTTAATCAACCAAAATGTATGTTGAATACTCATTTCTTTTCTCCACTTATTTAATCTACTACATTTATGTTTTTTTCTTTGTCCTTTTAGGACAGGGTCTCGCTATAGACTTCAGGCTGGTCTTGGGCTCACTTTGTAGGCCAGGCTGGTCTTGAACTTGCAACGATCCTCCTGCCTCAGCCTCCCAAGTGCTGAGATTACAGACATGTGCCACCATGCCTGCTTATTACATTTATCTTAAAACAACTTTTACATACAATTGGTTTTATCTCTATGCTGCTGTTATTGTTCATTTTTGTCACAAATAGTATATGGGTTCAATTAGTAATGCTTTAGAGTTTATCAAGTCCACCTAGAGTTTATCAAGTCTACCTAAGAAACATCCTAGCTATTCCAGCTCATTTATGTGCCTGCTCTAACTGTGGAAAGCTGACTAATGATTACTCAAGAGATGTCCACATCCTAATTCCTGCAACCTAGAATTATGCTACCTTAAACATTAAGAGGGACTTTGCAGATGTGACTAGCAAAGGATCTTGACGTAGTCAGATTACTCTGGGTTATCTGGGTGGGTCCTACAAAATCATAAGCACCTTCATAAGAAAAGGACAGGAATCCAAGAGTAGCAGAGGTTGGAGCCAGATGGGATACACTAAGGAACACAGAAGAGGTGAGGAAAAAAATCCTCTCCTAGAATCTCCAGAAAGAGCCAGCTCTTCCAGCAACTCAATTTTAGCCCCTTAAAATGCATCTCAAACTTCTGACCTTCCAGACTTGTAAGAGAATACATTTGTGTTGTTTTAAGCCACTAAATTTGTGATCATATAAGAGCAATAGGGAAGTAATGTATTAGTTTTTTTTTATACAATGACTTTCTAAATGTTCTGCTGTGATTTTTTTTGAAATTGTATTAAGTAGAGAACTTAATCTGGGGAGAAGTGACACTCTTATCTCTTCAGTCTTAGTATTTAGCTTCTTCAGAAAGTGTCCGAATGTTATCTCTCTATTTCTGCTCATTCTCTTGAGGCCAGAGTTTGAGTCCAAATAGTTTATTGGGAAAGTGATCCCAGGAAACACATGTGGGAAGGTGAAGAAGTAAGGAGGGAAGTGAAGGCAGCTAGCAAAGAGGACACAATCAAGCAGCTGTCCCTTGGGAGTGACTAGCATTTCCTCTCACTGTGAGCGCTGGATACTTTTAGCACATGCGCAGAGGACACCATCAGTTCATGTTAGGTCATCCTGGAAGACTTGTCTACAGCCTCACTACATGGGAAACACTCTTCCTGTCCAGGGCCTCAGGGCCCCCAAATTTACAAGGAGGCCATGTACAAAAACGATAAAGCTGATCTAACTTCACACGGGATGCAGCAGCCAGAACAGTTCCCAGAGGAGCAGAGCTTCCTGCCAAGTGTCTACACAGGAGTGGCAGGCGATCTGTCACCTTACCATCATGCTCGTTGCCCAAGGACTTAGCCTGCTTGCCAGGTTGCCAATGCTGGAGAATTGAAAGGATCCTCCCAGCAGTTCCAAACAGTGACTGGCTGAGGTTGGTGTGTACAGACACCACTCCTGGTTCCTGGGAGGAGGTGGGTGGCAAAGTTGTAGGCAGGTGTTTGACACTGGCTCCCTGCATTCTGCAGGGCCTGGAAGTTTGATATAACACATTTTATTGGCTTCCTTCCTGGGTTAGTCAGCTATCTGTCACTTTAACAGATACCTAAGATAATCAACTTATGGAGAAACTGTTTATTTTGGCTCGTAGTTTTGGAGGTTCCAGTCCATGATGGGTTGGCTCCGTGCTACTGGCCTGTGGTGAGACAGCACATCATGGCAGGAGCATGTGGTGGAGCAGTGCCACTGAGCCAAGCCCAGAAAGTGAAAGTAAAGAAAAAGGTGGGCCTGGGGTCCCACGCTCCTTTGGAGGGCATGCCTCCAGTGCCCTAAAGCCTCCCATGAGGCCTCACTCCTTAAGAGTTTCCACCCCTCCCAACAACACTACACAGGGATCAAATCTTTAGCACAGGAGCCTTTGGAAGGTGCTTAAGATTTGCACCATGACATTCACCTTCCAGGCCTCACATCCCACTCCTCAGCTGGCATTTCCTGGGGTCACTTCCTGAAGAAATATACCCAAATTCTTATCTCCTGCTCAACATCTAGGGGAACCCAAACCAATTCAATAGGCATTAGACCGAGGTGGCCAGAGCAGTAAGGCAGAGGCATTCCAGGCTTGGGAGCACAGGGAGCAGCACTAAGCTGCAAGCCTGAGATTTTGAGTCTGGGCTATGAGCTGAGAGCATCATGCTTTTCTTTCTACCTTGTAAGTTTGTTGCTCCCTGGACCATTCCTGCCACCTTGCTGGGTGATCACCACAGCTACTCCTTGAGGTCTGACTCTGAGACTGGGGTCCTAACAGTGGTTCTGGCTCCTTTGAACTCTGGGGAGGAGGGAGAGTGTCTTAAAAGTGATTTCTTAGTTGCAAAGATGCAGCAGGATCTGATTCCACCAGGGCTCATTTGGATAGTAGGAGACCTGAGAGGTAACGCTTCACTTCTCCATTTGGGAGAAGTCAATGCATCCCCAGGAGGGGAGAAGTATGGGCAGAAACAGCCAGCACTCCCAGGATGATGATCTGTTGGCACTCCCAGGTAACCATGGGGATGAGGCTGGTGGGAGCCTGCCAGGATCCATATCCCATGAAAACATAGGTGCCTAGATTGCAGTATGAAGGGCCTGCAGATACCCTCCGACACCTCGTAATTTATGGTGTAATCAGAACTCCTCCTGAAGCACTGCACAGGAAGAGGAGCTGTGGCTCAAAGCCTTGGGGACTTGTACATTTAATAAGGTACTGGGAGCCCATAAAGATTTAGATCAGAATGATGTGCCCACTTAGGATGCTGAAAATTCATTAGTGCCCTGACGGATGCTGTTGCTTCTCTGAAACACTGAAAAGTCTGGATGCAGGTATGAACCAAGCCAGCCTTTGAGCAGTACCATGCAGGGGTTCAGCTGAGGTAACCAGTAGCCCAGAGCTGTCTGTCTTGAAACTGTCAGCTGGTGCATGGTTGGAGTATGCTTGTCCCTTCTGAAACACATGTTAGAATCTGATCCTCATTATGAGGTGTTAAGAGGTGGACCTTTAAGAGATGGTTAAGGCTCTGCCCTCATGAATAGATACATCTGTTCACGTGATTAATGGATTAAAAGGTTGGGGGGTTGTCTTAAGAGTGGACCTGTTTAAAAGTTGGTTTGGCTGACTTTCTTGAGTACTTCCTATCTCTTGCCATGAGATGCCCCAAGACCTTTGGAACTCTGGCAGAACCATGACCCAAAATCTTCTGTAAAAATGACTTTAAGCTAGTCTTTAGCACTGTGCTATTAGTAGCAGAAAGCAGACAAGGAAGCTAGTTACCTTGAAAGAACTGAGAGGTGTTAAGAATCGTAATCTGGGAAGGTCCTTACACAATGGGGAATCCAGAGCCCAACACACTGCAGCAGAGACCATTAGCACCAGGGAAGAGTGCACTTAGAGGAGAAAAGGAGCTGTTACATTTCTGTAGGAAGAAGGATTGGCATGAGTACATCTCAGAGTGTGAAAGGCAATCAAGAAGGTACTGGGGAAGCAAATAGTATCTTTGGGAGGTTTAAAGCTTGAACACTTAAATTGCTTTCTCAAATGCAAAATACACGACACTTTTAGAATCTTTAATGCTTAGGTTGGCAATTAAGAGGGAGCCTATTAATATGTGGTGACTGACTCGTGAAATGAATTAAAGGTGGCATCTGTGTTCCTTTAAGCTGAAACATTTCCAGTGTCTGGAAATGCAAGGGCCATAAACAAAGTGTTGAGTGGATGTTCGCTGAACCACAGCCTAAGCAAAGCTGGCCTTGGTCAGGGTCTCTTACATTTGTTTATCCTCTTTGATTCTAAAGTCAATATATGTTTATTGCAAAAAACTAGTAGAAGCCAGGCCTGGTGATACATGCCTGTAATCTCAGCACTCAGGAGGCTGAGGCTGGAGAGTTACCATGAATTTGAGGCCAACCTGGGCTACATAAGCAAGTTCAAGGCCAGCCTGCACTACATAGTAAGACCCTATCTCAAAAAAGAAAAAAAAAAGATTGGGAGAAGCAGACAAATAACAAAAATCACTTTTAACCACTCATTCCAACCTCCCCAGAAATAACTACTCTTAACATTTTTTGTATATATGTACTTTTTAAATGGTATCAGCCTTAGAGGTTTATATTTTGCTTGACTCTAACATACTACTTAATAGTCTCCAAAGATGAATTTAGGTGGCTGCTTTATAGTCTACTGAAAGGTTGTGGCATAATTTATTAACCTGTTTCCAGGTCATTTCCAGTTTTTCAATATTATAAATAACCTGATGACAAATGTCCTGGTACATAAATCTTGGGCATCACCTCGAACTGTATGGTTGAATTCTGTTCCCTGCTATGGGAGGGGTCAGAGAATCCTCACCCTTATGGCCTCCAGCACCAGGTTCCCAGCCCGGTCCTAACCCTGCTCTTAGCTAGAAGCCTTGACATGCTGGAGGGTGACCTCCCAGGGTAGAAGAGCAAGCCTGAATCCGGGGGAGCCATTGAGCTCCATGCCTTGAGCAAGCCCCTCTGCCTTTTGGCGTCTCGGTTTCCTCTTCCATAAAAGAAGGTACTAACTAGATCACTGGATGCTAATTTTATTTTTTGAACATCTTTTTAGGTAGAATGAAAATCTATATAGAAATTCATTATATACAACAAAAGAGAGGCACTTCTTTGACAGGGACACTTTGAACCCTGCCCAGCTGTCCTTTCATGCAACACACTTGACTGAGGTCTACTAGGTGGCTAGCTCTGTGCTAGGTGCTGGGGTCAGAGTAGGAGCAAAGCTATTTAGCATTTCTTTAAACCTAGGCTCCTTAGGCCCTTTTTGAGGAGAGGACAAGGAGTGTTATAGGGATTGTTGTGTCTTTTCTAGCATTGGCACCATCAAGAACCCACTTGGTTTTTATGACATTCACCCTATATTCTTGATTGGCTGGTCCCTGCATTTGTTGAGTAGCCCCAGGCTCTGCCCTCTTATGGACAGTTCTGCCTGGATTCCACTATGCCTATTAGGCCCTGACCCCTAAAGGAGTTCCTTGGGCACCAAGGCCCTGCAGGCTTTGTCTGAGACCAGCAGCCTCTGTCCATTCCAGTGACCCTGCAGCTCTGGGGCCACCGTCTATATTATGGCCAGCAGCTGCCATCCATAGAGTGCTCGCTGCATGCTGGGCACAGTGCTCAGAGCTTCACCTGCATTATCCCACTCAGTTCTTATAGCCAACATCCCCATTTACAGAGGAGGAAACTGGGATTCAGGGGTGTTATGCACTCATTCAAGGTTACAGTTCTCACTGAGGCTACAGTGATTCAGGGAGTGTGCTCTAGCTCCCTGTGTGATTTGAAAGCCCTACCTCAAGGCTCTACGTGCTGGCAAGACTCAAGACTCTCACCTGACCTGGATGCAGAAGACTCTTGTCATCGGCATGTACACTCTGAAGTGCCCCACCATCTGGCGACACACAAAGGGGACTATGAGCCTGTGAATGAACTTGGTTTTGGGTGATACTGGCTCCGTGGGGGAGAGAACAAGCCATGATTCTGACCTACCTGGTTTGGGGTTAGGGGGCCCAGTCAAATGACGGTCTAGAACTAGTAGACCCTGGGCTGAGCTGTGCCAGTATTCTGGTCTCTGTTGCTGAGAGCCCAATAGTTGGAGCCTCCAGTGGCTTTGTGTGCTGTCACCCAAACCTAAGCAACTGCCAGAGAGACCAAGTGTGTATTAAGTTTCTAAGATTTTCACCTTCCAATGGGGAAAAGCCCAGTCCCCGGTCCTTGCTCTGTTACTGACTGATGGGTGACTTTGGGCAAGGACTGTCCCACCCTGGCTGGCAGTTTCTGTACCTGCAAAGCCAAGGTCTGCTTCAGTGCCTGTGTGGAGGCTGTAATCTGCTACTCTGTGTCTTTTCACCCGGCATCTAGAGGTGGTTTGCCTGTGGCTCAGAGTCCTGTGTGTTATTGGAATAGTTATTGTGTCTGTGGCTCACACTGCCCACTGGCTCATGAAATCCCCAAAGGCAAGGACCGTGTCTGATTCATCTTGTCTGCCCCCTCCAAGGCCTGGCCCAGACCTGCTCAATCTGCGTCTGCCTCAGTGAGGGAATGAATGATGAGCCCTTTGGGAGAGCAGGGGGTTGGTCTGTGTTGCCATCTGCCTGCCCTCCCCTGGGACAGCAGCCTTCGAGTGTGAGAGGCAGGGGGCTGGCTGTCAGGGCTCAGGCAGGTTCATGCGATCTCACTATTATTTTTTCTAGTGTAAAGTGATGTTTGTCTGGGCAATGCTAGACAATGGCATACAGAACTTCCCTTATGAACTTTGGGATCCTTCTGCTTGGGCCAGGCTGGGTTTCTAGGAGTCAAGGGCCTAGATGGTTTCCAGTTTGTGTCCACAATCTCCAGTGCTGGGTCTGGCAGCATCCAGGGCCAGTCAGTGGGCAGAGGAGGCCTTTCATTGCCAGGCGTCCTTCCATTCCCATGTGAAGCTTCATTCAGGCCATCCTTGAGTACTGGTCACTGAGAGCCAACCTGACCAGCACCAGGTTTACTATGGGGAGCAGAGATAAAATGGGGGCAAGGCATTCCAGGTGTGCCTTGGAAGAGTCTGAAGTTAACCTGGGGTTATAGTGGACAGTGTATGTCATAGTCTGTTTGAGTACAATAACAAAAGTAGCATAATGGTTGGTTATACACAATAGGCATGTATTTCTCACGGTTCTGGAGGCTGGGAAAGCCAAGGTCAAGGTGCTGGTAGATATTGTCTGGGGAGGCCCTTTTCCTTTTCCTTACATTGCACCTTCTTGCTTTGTTCTCATGTGTTGGAAGGGACCAATGAGCTCTCCAAGGCCTCTTTTATAGGGGAAGCGATTTCATTCCTGAGGGACCTACCCTCAGAACCTAATCACACCAAGGCCTTACCTCCTATTACTATCTTCATGGGTTTAGGACTTCAACATATGAATTTGGGAGGACACAGACATGCATAGCTGTGTGCTACAACAGAGGCTAAATGGAAAGCTGTGGGAAGACAGAGGGGGAGAGATAATGGGGACTTGAAGTAAGTCTGGATTGTAGGCCCCAGATCCAGATTCTGTGAGTTCAAATGCCAGCATCATTCATTAGATATGCAACCTTGAACAGGTTGTTTAATCATTTTTGTGTCCAAGATTTCTCATTTATAAAACAAGTAACACAAGCAAGGACCTTAGAACATTGCTTGGCAGATAGTGAATGGTCAGTGTCAGCTAAAGGAATAAGAAAATGACTTTCACATCTAAACAGGCTTCCTGCAGGAAGCAGGATCTCAAGGCCCCCCTGACATTTGACCAGATGCTTCGCAAAGTATGGCCTAATAAGTTGTGTGAGCTGATTTACCCTGGTCATTGCACTAGCCGGAGTTGTACTGTGCTGGAATTCAAGAGTTCCTTTTCCCCTTCTGCTTCAAGCGAATGGCTTTTTGGCTTTTGCCATTAAAAATATATCCAGGGAATATGACCTAATGCTTTCCTTTCCCTAAGATAGTTTTCATCCAGGCAGGCGCTGTGCCACTGAGCTATATCCCCGGCCTGATAGTTTTCATCCAAACAAGAAGGGAACAGGGATTGTCCCTTTGAGAACTACCCTACGGAAGCAGTTTTCATTCTCTGGCTCAGTGGCCACCTCTTTGCCTGTCAGACTCCACTCCCTCTCATCTCTTATATTATTGCCACAACCTTGTGCCTGTGCCCTTGCATATGCTTTTCTTGTCTTTAATTCTTTCGCTATAGCGCTGAAGTACATTTAAAAGCAAAAAACAGTGTATTACTGTCACTTCCCTACTTTAATCCTTCTCTGGCTTCCTGGAGTCCACCAAGTAAGAAACAAAGTTGTTTGCATATCATTTAAAGCCTTTCCTATTTGGCCTCAACTTATCTATTCTTTCACTTTTTTGAGATACAAACCATATCCCACAAATAAAGCAGAAGGAATGAATCCGACCTAGGCAAAGAAACTTGCTACAGCTGAGACTAAGGTCCTGGTAGTCAGAGCTTATATTGATGTCCTGTGGCTGCTCTAACAAGCTACCTCAAACTTAGTGACTGAAGGCAGGAGAAATGGATTCTTTTCCAGTTTTGGAAGCCAGAAATCCAAACTGGATCTTGCAGGGCTAAGTCGTTCTCTCAGGTTACTCCAGAGTAGGATCAGTTTCCTTGTCTTTCTTCACTTCTGGTGGTTGCTGGTGTTCTTTGGCTTGTGGCCTCATCACTTTAATCTCTACTTTAGTAGTCACATTGCCTTCTCTTCTTGTGACCAGTCTTCCTCTGCCTCCCTCTCATGAGGAATATGTGATTATATAGGGTCCACCCATGTAATCTGGGATCATCTCCTTATCTCCAGATCCTTGACCTCATCCTGTCTTCAAAGCCCTTTTGCCATCTAAGGCAACATTTCCTGGCTCTAGGGATTGGGGCCTGGACATGTTTGGGGTCATTCTTCAGTGGGCCACAGGGTGCAAGGGAAACATGTACTTCAACAGCTGCTTCCTTGATCTTTAGCATTCTCCTGCCACCGAAGGTCATTTACTCACCTGGGGTCTACAGCCTTCCACCCTGTTAGTTTGTATTTTGTGGGCTGGGGAAGATAAAAATTATACTTCCAAAGAAGTCTGGATTGTGCCCTAACACTGATATGTGATGACAGAAGTATTGTTTGTTTGACAGAGGCAGGGCCCCCAGGAAGAACCAAAGCATTTTCTCACCAGGCTGCCCCATAACCAGCAGAACTGTCTGTACAGGGAGGACTTACCTATGTCCCTAAAGACCAGACTTGAGATTTTCCATTAACTTTTCACTGGTGAAGGACGCAGGTTTTCTGATGCTTAAGGACCAAGTGGAAAATCCACTAGGTAGGGATACTGCACGTCCCTGGCACAGGTGTTCAGAGCCACTGGTCCATGGTGGACCGTGGAAGGGAAGGGCAAGAGGCTGTGGGCTCTGGGGTTGAAGAAAGGACTGCCACACTTCAGGCTGCGGTTGCCTGTCCTGTTCCCACTTTCCTGTGCTCTGCCCATGAAGGTTTGGAATGGGCTCAGCTTCAGGGATGCTGAATGTGTTAGTTACTTTTCTCTCATAGCTGACACAAAATACCCGACACTCAAAATTAAATGAAAGATTTATTTAGCTCATAGTTTGTGGAGGCTTCATTATGTAATCAGCTGGCTACAAGGCAGAGTGGCATGGCAGAGGGACAACCATTCATGGCTGCAGAAGACAGAAAAAGCAATGAGAGCAAAAGGGGAAAGCAAGGCTCTTTCCCTCCCTCATACTGTATGCAGGCTATCTTTCCTCAGGTAGGTGTAGCACTTGTAAGCCCAATCCCAGTGCTAGACAATGAACCAATCACAAACTCTAGATTTGCTGCTTTGGGAAAGCTGACCTCCCATGACCGCATGGGGCTTTGGGGGGACATCCAGATACAAACCATAACATGGAGACTCTATAGTCACGGGGTAGAAGGGTTGGAATCTTATAGCAGTCCTTCTGGAGTGAGGGTGGCTATGTGGGAGTTCAAAGCCCCACGAACCTCGGTAGAGACCCATGTGGACTTACTTGGTGCAGAGTGGAAAGCACCAACAGAGTGGACTCCCTTTGGATGCCCTTTGACCAGGGCCTGTGCAGGAAGCACAGAAGCATGGCCAAGGGAGAGGGGAACAGTGGCCCTGAAAAACAGACTTCTTACACCATTCAAGGGAGAGAAGGGAATTCTTGCCCTCTGTGGGAGTGGGTGGGCAAACTGGCTTTGTTATAGAAAGCACATAATTCTGTTTGTGCCCTGTGATCCATGGAAACAACCTCAGGGCTGCCACCAGCAATCTGCATTCAAAGTGGAGCAGGGACCCATCCCAGGAGAGGCAGACCAGGTCAGACACGGTTGGCCCCTCTGCCTCATCTTGATCCAGGCAGATGAGGCCTGGCTAGAAAGAGGCTTCCTGGGAATCAGACTGTGCCTGCTGAGTCCCGGAGACAGGGTGGGAGGGAGCAGTGACTACTGCTGGAGATGGCCTGGCCAGCCTCAGGCCAGATGCCACCTCCTGGAATGTGACACTGTGGCAAGACCTGGCCCTTGGCATTAATGTGCTCCTCACCCCAGGTGTTTGATTTTCCTCACAATGGCTGCTAGGTATAGGGGTCTCCTCTTTAAGGTTCTATGCTAGATATTTTACAAGAATTATCTCATTCGATCTCACACTAGCCCTGTGAGGCAGGCACTAGTTCCAATCCCATCTAATAGACAAGGAAAGTGAGCAGAGGGGTGTTTTGTCTAAGGTGCCTGGCTGGCTGTGGCAAGATCACTAAGCTCCCAGCCGACCTGGTCGTCAAAGTGCCCAGGATGCTGGATGACACCGAGAATGAAGGCCTTAGGTAATCATTTCCTCTGACCACCTTGCTCCCTGCTCTCCCAATGCACATATGGGGAAATTGAGACTGGGGGTTTGACCAAATTCACTTAGTAATTTGGAAATGGGGCTGGAAACTGGTCCAGACTTGCAGGCCTAGGCTCTCCCAGTGCTTCTCAGGAGTGATGATGCCTGGGACTGCAGCACACACCTGGGATGCCTGCTATATTGGTTTGTTTTCTATTGCCAGTAACAATGCCAGAGACTGGATGAGATATAAAGCAAAGACGTTTACTTTGGCTTACAGTTCTGGAGGTCCGAGGTCGAGGGACTGCACCTGCTGACAGCTTTTTTGATGCTGAGTCCCAAGGTGGTGTGGAGCATCACATGGTAAAAGAGAGAACATGGGTGTGTGTCTTCTGGTCTCTCTCCCCTGGTTTATAAAACCACAAGATTCAATCATGGGACTCCACCCTCATGACTGTCTAATCCTAATCACTCCCAGAGGCCCCACCTCTAAACACCACAGTTGGATTAAATTTCTACCCTCTTAATACCTCACAGTGGGAGTTAAATTTCAACACAGGAAGCCCTGGAGGGACACGCTGAAACCATATCCAGACCACAGCACTGGGTGTGGGGCCGGCCAAGCCTCACCAGCACCTCTCATCCTCTCCCAGCTTTCCATCACTGACATGTTTATAATCAGAGCCCCAGGGGACTGCCTGAGAACAGCATTTCTTAGTTATCAGCTATTTTGTGATTGCATTTTTAAAGATGTTTATTACATAATACATGCATATGTATATATGTGTACAGAGCACGCAGTAATATGTATTGACTGCAAAGCATGGCAATGAAATTAGCACCTATGAGCCCACCACCCACCTTTGGAACTAGAACTTTCTGGGTGTTCTTGCATGTGTCTGGGTGCCTCTAGCCTAGTCTGTCTCCTTACCTCCCTCTGAGGTGAGCACGACCCAGATTTTGGTGCTTATCATTTCCTTGCTATTATGTAATAGTTTAAGCAGATATACACATATTCTAAAGCTATATATTGTTTACTTATATTTGCATTCGGTCTTTATAAAAGTAGTTTCATACTGCATAGTATCTTCTGTGAATTGCTTTTTTGCAATTTGTTAGTTCCCAAATGCATCCTTGTTGCTGCTTGTTGTTTAGTTCATTTTCTCTCTGCTGCATATTTTATTGTGAGAAACGTCACCTATCATTTATCTATTGCTGTTGGACATTTAGTTTGCTTCTAGTATTTGCGGTCTTGAATAATGCTGCTGTGAACCTTCTTGGTGTTCTGTCCCAGTGCACAGAAAGAAGTTTCTCAAAGACATACCTCGCAGTGGAATTTCTGGATCACATGATGTACGCGTATTGAACCTTGTAAATTAAAGCCAAATCAGCAAATGCTCCCACCTCCCTTGCTCCTCCAGGGGAAACCTCTATTGCCCCCTATTGGCAGAGCCTAGGAGAGCACCCGCCTGCCAAGCAGAATATGAGAGTCCACAAAGCTGGATGCAGAGGGTTAAAGATGAGAGGCATGAGAACCAAGCTAGACACATGTGATACATGATGTGAACTAAATAACAACTGGGCCAGTGTAGCCAAAGAATGCCCTATTCACACCTCTGTGATGAAGCCGGATTTCCTACTGATCTCCGTTTGTGCTTTCTGCTCTTACCACAGGAACATCTCATCCTTCTGTAAACATGTTGCCTTTCTACACCTGGTAATCCTCTCCTCTCCACCTCAGTTCCCCTCCCCACCACCACGCTTTGCTCCCTGTTCAAGTCCTTCCCAGCCTCTTTCAAATGCTGCTTCCGCGTTGGAGGTTTCTCTGATCCCTCTAGCTGGAAAGAATAAAAATATTCCTCCCTTGGGTTCCCAGCTCCCTGTCTGCCTTTCCCTGGGCCACAAGCACTGTTCACTTCACAGAGCAGTTCTTTTGGGCTATGACTCATCCCCTCACTGAGAATTATTTTTTCTAACTTTAAGAAAACCAATGCCACAGTATGGGAAGAGAGAAAATAATCACTTCTGCAGCTGGCGTGACTTTTATCATTTTTATGTATTCTTTTTATGTATTCCTTCTGTGCACACATTTTGATCTATGTAGCACATATATAATGCAATGTCTGATATTTTTTACCCTCATTAGCTCAAAAGATTGTTTCCTGTGTTGCTTCAAGCATCACCATTTTTAATAGTTATGCACAGTTCCTTTACAAGTTTTTAGTAATCATTGTGTGCAGATGCTTCTTGGCTTCTGATGGGGGTCTGAATAAATGTTGAAAAAACACTTAATTCACACAATCTGCCAGACATCCCAGCTCAGCACTGTCACGTGCTGTCAGGTGTCAGTGGAGCCCCTCTTGATGGTGTGCGTGGCTGACTACAAGCTGTGGCTTAATGCTGCTGTCCACCATTAGCAGAGAGCACTGGACCCTGAATTACTCACAGGGGAAAGATCAAAATTCAAAATTTGTTCTTGGGTTTCTACTGAATACTTATCACTTTTGTGCTGTTGTATGGTCAAGGACCACGAATTAGCAATATCTGAGTGATAGAAATTCAAAAAGGAGGCTTTATGGAGAGGATACTGTGGACATCTCAGAGAAGCAGTTATGGTTTAAACCTAAAATGTCCCTCAAAAGTTTTATGTGACCAGGCTTGGTGGTGCACAACTGTAATCCCAGCACTGGGAAGGCTGAGGCAGGAGGATCGCTGTGAATTCAAGGCCTGCCTGAATTCCTCTGCCATGCGGTTATACTGTGCTGTTTCTGCCTGATATAGCCAGCTGATCAGGGCCTGTAATTGTGATCCAAAAAAAAAAAAAATGAGAGAAAGAAGAAAGAAAAGAAAGAGAGAGAGAGAGAGAAAGAAAGAAAGAGAGAGAGAGAAAGAAAGAACGAAAGAAAGAAAGAAAAGAAAAAGTGTCACGTGTTCAGTGGTTGGAGCCTTTGAATGGTGACGGTGACAGATCATGAAGCACTGGACTCATCAGTGATCATTCATTCATGAGTTCAGCAGCTGATGTGCTGCAGGGAGGGCGGCCTGGTTGGAGAAGAGCCATTGGGAGCATGGCCTGGAAGGAATTATCTCCTACCCTGGCTCTTCCCTTCTCTCCCTGGCAGCCGCGACGTGAGCAGTGTCCCTCTGCCATGCCTTTCTACTGTGCTGTTTCTGCCTGATAGCCAGCTTATCAGGGTCTGTAACTGGGATCCAAAATAAATATCTTCTCCCTTAAGTTGTGGGTGTTGGATATTAAGTGTCAGAGACGAGAAAGTGACTAACACAGAGTCAAAGTTGGACATGCAGCTGGGCCTTGAGGACGCTGGAGCAAGGATGCAGATGCCATGAGGGATCTCTAGTGTTTGGCTTCATTCTCTGTCTCTCCAGCAGCAGATTGGCTTCCTCAGCTTTCCTTATCCGTGGGTCAAAAGACAGCAGTGACCAGGGCCAAGCTCTACACGAGGCAGCCAGAAAGGGCTCCCTCCTTAGGCACAGGCTCCTTCTGTGCAGTGAAGGGGGCAGGGCCAGGGCTGACTAATGTGAGTGTCTTAACCACCTAGCTCAAGTGGGAAGAGCTCCTGGAAAGAGGATTCCGTGGTAAGAGTTTTTATTGCTTGCATGTAACTGCTCCCTGGAGTAGTACCATGTATTAACATATAAACCTTTCTCCTTATTGTGAATTATTTTCTTTGGACCAAGTCTTAGAAGTGGGATGACTGGGTCATAAAGTCTGTGCATATTTATGATGTACGCTACTACTGGCAAATTGATTTCACAGAGTTATTCCACTGTGCTGCCACCCACAGCAGGGAGGGGGACCGCCACTTCATTGCGCTGGCGAGAACATTGGACATTAGGATTCAAAATAGATTTTTTTACTATTTTAATAATCGTAAAGAGATAGCTCATAATTTTTGTTAGCATTTTCTGGCTGCTAGTATGGCTGAAGACTTCCCCACCCATACATTTGGTATATGGAAGAGTATATCTCTTTTGTAGATTGTCTTTCCCTGGCCTTGGCTATTTATCTAGTTGAGTACTCATCCTGTTCATGTGTAAGAGCTCTTTCTTTTGGGTGGGAATTGCATGTCTTCCACCTTCACTTGTCTTTCAGGGCACGAATCTTGGCCTGTCCTGTACTACAGTTATTCACGTCTGTGTCTGATCCTTCCTGTTGGACAGTGTGCTGTTGGTGAGCAGAGCCAGGCCTGGGCACCTGCCTAGCATGGAGCCTTGTAGAGTGGAGTGCTCATTAATTAGGTAAAACGGGGGTGTCATTACAGTCTACATGACACAGAAGAGCCCATCCAGCCTGCGTGGTGCTGTGAATGGCCACAATGCTGTGGGGAGCCCAGACCGTGCTCATTCAGTCATTTAGCACCTAATTACCAGAGATCAACTGTGCGTCTGAACAGAGATCAACGATGCTGCTGAACACACTTTCTTGGAGCTTGCAGAACACAAAGGTGGAGAACTCTAAAAATTATTGTACAACTACTGATAAATCCTACATATCACAAAGAATCCTGAGAGCTTGAATGCGGGCAGCAGTACAAACATCAGTTACAGAAGGGATTGGCAAACATCTCTGTAAAGGGTTAGAGAGCAAGTACTGCAAGCACTGGTGGCTCTGCAGGCCATGTACAGTCACGGTCATATAACCTTCCTTGAAATTTTCTTCTCTCCGTTTATTTATCTTTTTATAACCCTTTAAAAATTTAAGGACAATCCTTAGATAATGGGCCCTGCAAAAACAGCTGAGGTCCTGAGGTGTGTATAATTGGCAGTTTGCTAACACTAGTGTAGATCTTAGAGTCACAGAAAATTGTAAACAAAGAGGCTGACTCCATTATTATTATACAGAAAGGGAAACTGAGTCCCAAAGGGAAGAGGATGCAGTTAGGTGCCCGTGGTGATACCGAACCAGGTGGCTAGGACTCTGCCTGGCACACTCCCCTCTGCCAGACTTCTGGGATGACCAACTCCTAGCAGCTTTAGCTTTGGTGTGATGACAGGGTGCTCGCGGGTAGTCTCCTCCCTGGACGCTGGAACCCTCCCGAAGGGCCCACTCCTGGCTCTTCCAGCATTGGTGATTCCTGGGCCCACGGCCTCCTGCTGAACTATGGTTGGAGATAGGAAAAGGCAGAGCAGCAACATTATTAGTTCACGTTTGTGCGCGCCATGACTGAGAATTTTGTTGTGTGTAGAGGTGTTTCCCTTATCACAATTGCTTTTTACAGCAAAGGTGACATTCTTTTTGAACTGAATCATGTATAGCGCACTAAATACTAAATATAATTCCTTCCCCTCTCCCAAGATAATTCTCCTGACCAAACACAAACTCAGCAACAGACAGGACCTGAAGCTACTTGTGCTGTCTCCAGAGGCTTCTGCTGGCTCAGACAGTAGAGATGCAATATTGTCTCCATGTCCTTTCCCTCACTGTGCAAAGGGAAGCAGGCAATGCTTTCTGGCAATGCTGTACTTCCTGCAGAAAGCACTGTATCCTCAACACCATCTTTCACCGGAGGTTGCTTGGATGCCCCAACAGAGGTGGCAGAGCTTGAAAGCAGGGAGGTATGGTTGGATCTGATTTTTTGTTAAGGGCTTATGGTTCTGGTATCTACACTGCTTTTGCAGGCAATGTGGCCTTGGCATGTTTTCACCTCTCTCTGGACCTCAATTTCCCTTTGGCACTGGAAGAGAATAGGCTTCCTGTTCCTTAATGTGTTCGTTTTTGGTAGCCTATGATGGGGCTTGACTCCAGGCCAAGTTTAGCCCCAAGGACCACCAAGCAGAGTACTCTGGGGCCCTGGCTGCCCTCACTCCTCCATTCCCCTTGTGTTTCTGCATTACTTGTGCCAAAGAGCTGGTCAGAGTGCTCTCCACCCCGGCCTATGTACTGGCTGTATTTCCCCCGGGGAGTGCCCCTCCCTTCTTCCCATCTGGGTCAGCCTGGGCATCCTTCTCTAAAAAGCCCTGTTAGGCAGGACCTAGGGGCCCTCACCTGGTTCTCTCTGCCCTCCCCACATTGGAGAGCATGGTGAGTTAGGAGGAGGTACGTGTGGCAGCTTCAGCTCTAATGCTACTTGGAACCCTTGTGCCTTTCAGGGACCTGGACACCAGGCAAAGAAAACAAACAGACCTGGCTGGAGGCAGAGAAGGGAAGGAGTGAAGAAGATTAGCTATGGAATGACTGGCCCTGCCTGCCTGCCCCTCTGCCTGCCTCCCTCCCTGGCTGGGTTTGCCCAGAGTTCCATGGGTTGAGGACTCTTACTGCATTTGTGAGCCCTTCACGAGCAGAGCTCTGGGGAACAGATGCCAGCACGGGGGAGGGAGAATGTCAGAGTGGGGTGGATGGTGGCTCTCTTGCAGCACCTCTGGCACTTCTTGTCTATACTAGTGTATCACTGGAATACCCATCACCACTTGCAGCTGTTGTCATGTTGTCCCCACCCTAGCTTTGCTAAGAAGGTCCAGAGGGAGGATCAGGACTCCAATGGGAAGCCAGGGAATGGTTCTTTGGGGAAGACCAGGAGTTCTGGCCCTAGAGTTTGGGTTCAAATTCAACTCTGCCTTTGACTTGCTGGGTTTCACTGGGATAATCTCTGTTTTTGAGCCTCAGTCTCCTATTCTGTGCGCTGAGGAAGTTGGAAAGGATAATCTCTAGGACTCCTTTGAGCTATAAACTAAGGACCTGTGACACATACTGGGAGGTACTGTGCTAGGGCAACAGGTGGTACAGTGATTCACCAGACTGTTCCAGGCCTGTGTTGGGACGGATGGGGGCTGAGGTTCAGAACAATTCCAACAATTTGTATGGAAAGATGACGGCCATATCCTGGCCAGGGTGTGGAACACTCCAGCCTGGGAAGTGGGCCTCT
Organism: Dinomys branickii; assembly: GCA_004027595.1. Taxonomy (NCBI): domain Eukaryota; kingdom Metazoa; phylum Chordata; class Mammalia; order Rodentia; family Dinomyidae; genus Dinomys; species Dinomys branickii. The sequence goes on along the minus strand of PVLD010015622.1, from coordinate 24,013 downwards.
GAGTGCTGCTGACGGGATAGTGTCATTGTCACTGAAGGGTGAGATTGCAGAGGGATCCCAGAGGTGGCTGCCCTAGGGTCTGGTTATACATGTGTGCCTGGGCAGGTAGGTGCATGCTTGTGAAGGTTCAAGTCTGTGCCGCTGAGCGAGCTGGTGGGCCTGCGCGTGAACACAGGCTGTGGCACACATGGGATGCAAATGAACAGATGGGCGGCTATGAAAGTGAGAGTGTGTGCCGGGGACCCAGGGACTCAGCCTGTCATGTAGCTTGGCATTATTTCAAGCAAAGCAAGACTCAGTGAGTCTTTGCTTATTTCCTCATACTGGAGCTTGCACTTACGTGCACACACACACACACACACACACACACACACAGACCCACACAGACCCACACAGACACACAGACACACACACGCACACAGAGCTTTGTGGAGCCAGCTTTAAAGAGCTGTGCCTGCCTAGCACATTCCCACCCCACCTGTGATTCCTCTGCTCTGTTCTGAACCCTTCTCCTTGCGTGTGGCTTCTCAAGCCTCTGGCTAGCTGCAGATAGACTGAGCGGGTTGGGGACAGTTGGCATTGGAAACTCTTGGGGAAGTGAATTATTCAGATTGGAAAAGTGGCCCAGTTATTATCATCAGTCTTGGAGCAAGTCACCCAGGAGTGTGTCCCATCATGTGACAAGTACAGATAAAAGGCCAGTGATTTCTGCATGAACTACAGGACAGGGATCCATTCCTCCTTAAAGGAAAGCAGACACTGCTCAATTGCTGTGCCTCACCTGTGATTTGATCCAGGTAAGATGATCTTTGTGGTTTTCTTCATGTACGCCCCAAATCCAGCCTGGGCCATGAGGCAGCAGAAGTGCGCAGGATCTAGGACTTTGGAGGCTGGGAGAGACAGAATGGCTGCCTCAGCCCCAGAGAAACAGCCATGGATGGGGGCACTGAGCAAGTGACAGCTGAAGCCCCAGGGCTCCTGGTGCAGCCCTTATAGCTGGCCTGCAGCCTCCCGGCATGGCCGGCAGCCATCTCACGCTGACCCACCTAGGGTATCGCCCATCGTGGCTGGTCCTAGACTCCACATCCACATTGCTGCTCAGGTTGGACAGAACCATGGCAAGGTGTGGCCTCCAGTCCCCCCACTTCTTGTCTCCAAAACACTGCAATTAGAAGAAACAGAAGCAAACCTTCAACCCTGAGTGCCATTCTAGCATCCTAATGTCTGTGCCCATGAGAAAGCAAGAGCGAGAGTGTGGATCTCAGACCCTAAGGATGCGACACTCGCCATGGACGCAGCAGGCACGCACCCGGAAGTGAGCTGGTAGATGTTGCAGAGGGCCATTGATGGGAAGGTTGTTGACAAACCTGGGCACACGTGGGACAGCAAGACCTGACCCTGGCCTAGTCCCACCCCCTTTATTTAATCACCACAGAGATGCTTAACCTCAGCAAACATACATATCCGCATCTAGGAAAGCAACAAAGGGTGCTGGGGGAGGATTTGCTGAGGTGTTACAGAAAATAGAAAGAACCAATTAATAAAAAACTGAAAAATCCCTTGCCAGTAGTACAAGCTAGGTAGGCCGCATAGGTAGTGTAGGCCTAGGAGTTGTCTCCCACTGCCCAGCACTTGGGAAGGTGAGATATGGCTCATGTGAAACGAAGGCAAAAGAGCCTGGACTACACCATGAGACCCTGTCTCCAATAAAGAATTTCAAGATGGCGCCAACCAAGCACTAAAGCTAAGTACAGGGGCCTGCGTCAGCGTGGGCTGTGCGCGATTGCACAAGTTGAACACCGTGAGGCTGACCTGACTGGAGCATAGCCAGGCCTATGGGTTTATGTACTGTCTGGGGCTGGTTGGGACAGAGATCACATGGCCATTTTCCAGAGCCTAAAATATTCATTTTCTAGCCTTTACATGAAAAGTTTGATAACCAATCACTGGCTGTTAGATTGAGGTGTACATTGAAATCCTTTATGGAGATTTTACAGCCCTGTTGCCTGGGTCTCTCTCTCAGAGATTCCAGTTTAGCCAAGAGCAGTGGGCTTTAGCGCTGCTCAGGGGCCAAGTGCCTGCACATCACGGGGCTCTTTGTAGCTCACTGGGAAATTCTGATGCAGCTAAGCCCATCAAGCACATGGGAGCTAGAACAAATTCATCTGCAGAAAGCATGGCTATGTTCTATGTATGAAAATTATGGTAACAACCACATATTCATGGAAAAGTTGTTGAACTTGCAATTTTATCTTGTTTCCCATTAATATTCATTTAGCCATTTGTCATTTATTTATTGTTTAAAATTTTCTGTTCATAAGTAGATAAGCAGTTGTACGCACAAGAGATTTTCTTTTGTTTCTGCTTTTGTTTTTTGAGACAGGGTCTCATTATACAGTTCAGGCTGGTCTTGAACACATTATGTAGCCCAAGCTGGCCTCAAACTCACCATGATCCCCCTGCCTCCATCTTCCAGGTGCTGGGATTACAGGCGTGTGCCACCATGCTGGGCTGCACTAGTTTTAAGGGAAAAGTACAAATTAAAAATTTTAAATTCAGAAAATTCTTTCCAATGAATTTAAAGTTATGATCACTATTTGGAAAGTGGGAGATGAGAACCCTTGAGTGGAATGACCCAAAGACATCCATTTCCCCAAAGTAATGTCAGGGGAGAACTGTGTCCACCTACCTCCTCTGATGCTGGAACAAGCGTGACCCAAATTTCCCGGTCCTCACCTGCTGTAGGTATAAAGCTGGGTGTATTTATAACAGCTCCAGTTCTGGTGGGGTTCAGCCATTTCTCAAACTCTGCCTAGTTCCGCAGAGTGTTTCAGGTGTGCTCTTAGACTTCCAGTGTCTGCCTGCTCTGTCCTCTCATCTGTCCTCTCACCATGCGGTTCCTAGGTGGCAGTGCCTCCTCCCTGGGTCTGCTGTTAGTGCATCTTTAGCCGAGCTGATTCCACTTCCCAAAGTTATGCATCACAGTGCTCTCAGTGCAGTCCTGGGCACAGGCCAGCTGGAATGAGGAAGATATTTCCTAGCTTCTCTTGCAGCTAGACATGGTCATCCGGTCAAATTTTAGCAAAAGGGACATAAATAGACCTAGTTATAATCTTTAAGGAGCAGAAATCCTTTTAAAGCAGAAAGAGATGCCCTTCATCCTCACTTCCTGCTTACAGGAATGCAGCTGTGTTGGTTGGAGTTCCAGCAGCCATTTTGGAGTATGAGTTAACTTTAAGAATGGAAGCTATGCATGGTAGAGTGGCAGGATGGAAGCAGTAGGGACCCTTCAGCCTGTGCTACGTCATCCCAGCACAGTCAGTCCCACTTCTGGGATTCTGCAAAGTAAGAGAAAAATAAACTTCCATCTTGTTTAAGTAAATCTTAAGACACTACTACTTGTGAGTTTTCCTAAAAGTTGAAACCTGCCTCAACAAATATTGACATGTTCCCTTCAGTGCTCATGGCCAGAGCCTCACTGTGTTCACACTGAAGTGAGGACATTGTGCCCCTCCCCAACTCTGCAGCCCAATGTTTCACCTTAGGTCTTTTGCCCCCACAGGAAAGGGTCTCAGCTTGCCAGACCAACCATTCCTCTCCTTCTCTCCTAGCTATGTAGTATTCCAGGGCTCCTACAGCTTGAGTGTAGCACAGTCCTCTGGAGAGTGAGTTAAGATGCAGATTCTGAGCTGGGTTAGTGCATGTCCATAATCCCAGAATCCTGAGAAGCTGAGGCAAGTGAGTCACAAGTATGAACCCAGCCTGTGAAATTTAGTGACTCTCTCAAAAATCAAAAAATAAATGAAAGGTCTGGGGATATAGCTCAGTGTGAAGGTCTTGGATTCAATCCTCAATAGTGTTTCAAAAAAGCAGATTTGACTCAGTGGGCCTGAAGGGGAGTGGAGGGTCCTGCATGTCCAGCTAGTTTCAGTTGCCGCTGCCGCTGAGGAGTACAAAGGTGTCAGCTCGGTCAGCTGTGGGCTTCTTGTGGGCATAGGCTGTGTCCTCCATGCCTGGCACACAACAGACACTGAGTGCAAACAGACTGACTGGCTGAATAATAGGCAATTAGTATGTAAGATGCCAAGAAGTCCTTTAAGAAAGAAACTGGCCACTCGTTTACTATGCATATCTCAAGTTTATTTTAACTGGAACCCAATTTTCAGAAACTCCTATTGGCATTTTATGCAAATAGTGCTTTAAGAAAGTCACTTTGGGGGACCCTCGTGTGACGAGGGGTCCTAGCAGGCTCTATAAGTAGAATGAGCCAATTTCCATATGGAAATTATAAGCCCAGGGTTCTATTTGGGTGTCTGGTTGAGCAATTAGGAGAAATTGTTTCAGTGCAGACCTTCCTGTACCCCTGAGGGCCCACAAACGCCTTTGGCATAGTATTTGAATACATTAAAATAGGGAACCTGTGCTATTGCTAAGGTGTTCTTTTTCCCTCCTCCCTGGCAGTGCCTGACAGGCCTATAACCCCCTCAGGGCATGGGTGCTGGGAGTAGTTTGCCAATTAGCATGATGCTGTGGATTTGTTCAAAAGTCTTTGTCTCTAGGCAGTGGCAAGGAGCAAGTCTGGGGAAGAGACTAACGGAGGGCTTGGCTGCAGTTTGAAGCCAGGGAAAAGGCTGAGTTCCCTGCAGGGGAAAATGTTGACTAGGTTAAGCCCTAGAGCTTTTCTGCTGTAAAAAAAAAGCCCTGGGCTCTGGAAGGTCTGTCTTTGCTAGCTTTGAGGGAAGGGAGAAAGCTGGAAGTTGGTGTTTGGCATTCCTCTCTGGGAGCATTCTCAGAACTGCAGAGCCACTCTCTGCTCAGAGCCCAAGGGAAAGGCATTTTCCCCAAAGTCACATTTCCATGACACACTCCCTTTCAATTAGATTTCACCTCCTCAGTGTTCATCACCTCTGAAAAGTGTCTTCAGATAATGAGTCTATCAATAAGTAAATCCATTGATAATGTGATCTAACTGCTCCCCCTGAAGCCCCACCTCTGAACATTACTGCACTGGAGATCAGCCTTCAACACACGGGCTTTTAGGGGAAATTTTAGATCCAAACCATAGCATACTCCAAGGGTGGCCTGAAGCCCCTCAGGAGCTGGTATCACAGGATCAAGTCATGGGGTCTCTGCTGGCTGTAATCCTTGAACAGAAACACGAGCACTGAGCCCTACCTGTACTTTGGGTCTTTGCAACCATCTGATCCACAGGGAAAATCCTACCCAACTTCCTTTCCTATAAATCAGAATATATGGCCCATGTGGAGTGAAGGCACAAAGCCACTAGGACAAGAGAATGAGCACTTTCTAAAAAGCCACAGAATGCGATTTAAAAAAAAAATTAAAAGAAAAGGGAATTGATGAGAAAAGGAAATGCTATAATAGAAACTAAAAATGTAATCACAGAATTAAAACCCACCATTAATCCCTTGGTAAGATGAAAGAACAGAATTGGTGCTGTAAAATATTAAATCAGCACTGCAGAGGTCAAGGTTGAGAAATCTCATCAAAAATGCAGAGGAAAAGATAAAGAAATTAAAAAGGCAGGAGGAGAGTTGATAGATATGGAGACCGGTGAACAAAGAAGCACCAGGCAGATGCTCAGTGTCTGAGAGAAGCAATCACCTGACAGATAAGAGGACATCTCAAAAGTCCTGACAGTGCAGCTGGGAGGAGATCAGTGTGTGCCAGGCAGGAAGTGCTGGGAATAGAGTTATGCCTAGATACCTCACAAAAATGTTTGAAGAATCAGAATTTTTAAAACCTCAAACATATGAGTGGAGAATAAAGAGAAAATATACTGCCATGGTTTGAATGCATACCCCAAAAAATGTGTGCTGGAAAATTAGTACCTAGTGCAACAGTTTGGGGCGGTGGTGCCTTTGAGAGATCATTAGACTCTGTTGTCATGAATGAATGAGTGTCAATTATAAAAAGGCTTGAGGCAGTGAGCTTGATCTCTCTTACTCCCTCTCCCATTCTCCACCTCTTCCTTACTGTCTTGAGCACATGTGCACATTCTTTCTGGCCTTCCTACCTCTAACTATGGGAAGATGTATCACAAAGAGGCTTGCCAGATGCAGACCCCCTGACCTGAGACTTCCTAGTCTCCAGAATTGTGAGAATGAAATCTTTATTCTTTATAAATTACCCAGTCTCGGGTGTTCTATTATAGAGGCACAAAATGGACTAAAACACTAAGGAAAAGAAAAGCAGATTGGCTTCATTTTGATGGAGAATGGCTATAGAGTTTTAGAAGAACAGAAAGTGACTGTGTTCTGTATTAATCACTTTCCCGTCATTGGGTAAAATACCTGACACCTGCTATGTAAAGGAGGAGAGGTTTACTGGGCTCAGAATCTCAGTGGGTTTAGTCCTTTAGTCAGTTGGTTCCAAAGCAGAAATGGCATGGTGAAAGGGGCTGGCAGAGGAAGACTGCTCAACCCATTACAGCTAGGAAATGGAAGAGGACGGAAGGGGAGGGGAGGGGAGGGGAGGGGAGGGGAGGGAAGGGAAGGGAAGAGGGAGAGAGCCAGAGATAAGACTGAGAAATACACCCTTCCAGGTTACACCCTCAGTGGCCTACCTCCTCCAATTGGGCACCATCTCCTAATAGCACATATAGCTATGGCTTAATCTACTGATGACCAAAGCACCCTGTGATCTATAATCACCTGGAGGCCCCACTTCTGAACACATGAGGCTTTGGGGAGGACAATTTAGATTTAAACCATAGCATCATCCAATAATGTAATATCTGACCAAGACAACACAAGGATTTAAGTCTCAAGAACTATACCCTTAAATACACAAGGGTTAATAAAAAACCTATTTCAGTATGCCTTTTTAAAATAAGGAACTCATAGGAGTATTCAAAATTGTTAAGAGATAAAGAAAATAATTTAAGAACCAAAATGAGGAAGCTATGGTGTAAGGACAGAGAACAAGTTAAGCAGAGAAAATTCCAAGGAATTGTAAAAGTGCTATAAAATTTGAAGAGTAAGCTGGCGATATAGCTCAGTGGCACAGCGCCTGCCTGGCAAGTGTGAGGTCATGAGTTTGATTCCTGGAACCGAAAAAATAATTGAAGAGTTACAGAACTCAAGAAATGCTAGTTTACACTTGACTGATATTTTACAAAATATATAGCCAGGCATGGTAGCATACTCCTGTAATCCTAGCATGCAAGAGGCTTAGGCAGGAGGATTGCCTGAAGTTCAAGACTAATCTGGGCTACATAGTGGGTTCAACATAGCCTGAACTACATAGAGAGATGCTGTCTCAAAAAACTAAAAAACAACAACAAAGTGAGTCAGAGAGTACCCTTTAAAAAATTAAAAACAACTACTTGTAGAAGTACAGGATATATATCATATGCAAATATACATAATATAAAATATACTATGCAGTATTCATAATGACATAGCATGGATGTAACATGTCAATCACACAAGCAGCCCTCTGAAGAATAAAGGTGAAGAAGATCTGGTCCATGCACCAAACAGCACACACTGGAAGGAAAAAGAAATCATTTAATAATCCTTAGGTGGTACATGTAGTAATCAATGTATGTGAATGTAAATGATTATGTTCTCTTATTTCATGACAAAAGTCTGGCTTGCATCCTTCCCATAAGAGAAACTTTCAAAATAGACTGAAATTGGAATGTAAAGTGCAAATGGGGTCTAGCAATTCCACTCCTAGGTACATACCAAAACAATAGAAAGGAGGACTGTAACAATATTGATAGGTCAGCGTTCATTTCTGTGTTATTCCCAAAAGCCAAAGGGTGAAAACAACCTAAATATCTATCAACAAATGAATGGCTAAACAAACGGGTTCTGTATGTACTGGAGAATGTTTTTTAGTCATAGAAAGGACTCGTGTGTCTGATATGCACTGTGACATGGAAGACATTGTGCTAAGGCAAGTGAGCCAACTCCAAAAGGACAAATACTATATGCTCCCATCTGTAACAGGTACCCGGAGGAGGCAAATTTATAGAGACAGAAAGTAGATGAGAGCTCACCAAGTGCTGGTGTGAGGGGGAATGAAGAATTATTGCTTAATAGCTGTAGGGTTTCTTCTTGGCATAATGAAAAATTTTAGAAATAGTGGTGATAGTTTTACTTCACTTTCAGTGTAATTAATGTCACTGAATTGTATACTTAAAATTGGTAAAACAAAATGTTGTGCTACAATGGAAAAATAAGAAATTAAATGATAGGCAAGGTTATATCAAGTATGTACAGATACAAAGAAAGCAGAAGCCCTGGTATTAATTCTGGGCAAACTAGGACACTATTAGATTCAATGCAACACAGAGTTTTTTTTAAAGGATTTTAAAGGTAAAATTATCATAAATCTTTATGGCATAAGCAATAGAGCACCAAAATAAGCTTGTAAGGTGTGACCAAAAAATATAGTGACTGTTTAAAATTTTTAAAAGATTGTCATATTTGGATTTTTTTTTTTTTAACCGGGACTCAAACTCAGGACTTTGCACTTGACAGGCAGGTGCTGTACCACTAAGCTATATCTCCAGCCCATAAAAAATTATTATAGTAAAAGACACATTGCCATTAATCACTCTTAAATACTCCCCTTTGCTTTGAATGCACGTCTCATTGTTCTTGCCACTTTTGGAAGTCTTCCCCACTGAATGTCTTTAGTTGCTGCCTCTGTGTCCTGAATTGATTCAAAACAATGTCCTTTCATGGTTATTTTGACTTTGTGGAGGAGCCAGACATCACATGGTGCCAGATGCAGTGAATGAGGTAGATGAGCCCACACTGTAATGTTTTTACAAGCCTGCCTTTCTCTTGGATGGGATTTGGCAACTACATTCACTGTATTTTTGAGCACACCCCATAAAGACAAAGAGAGGACTTCTTCAGCTGCTCCAGAAAGTGGTGAGAATGATGGGAGAAGCATGTTCAAAGCAAGGGAGATTAATGGTAATGTGTTTTTTACTGTAACTCATTTTTAAAATATAAACATTCATTGTGCATTTTGACTATACCTCATATAAAGCACACATACACACAACCAGTTATCATTAACTAAGGAAAAAAAAGCTCACCTAACTAAGAGCTCTCTGCCTTTTCCACCTCCAATCTCTTTGCCCCAGTCTTCAGAGAGCAGAAGAGAGGGCTACTTATGAAAATCAGGAAATTATCATCAATACATTACAGGTCTCTAGTTCTCAAATGTTATTTACATTTCACCAAATATCCTAGTGCTGTCCTTTATAGCTACAGGAACCAGTTCTGACTCATGAGTTGCCTTTAATGATTCATTTTTTATCTCCTTCACTTTGGAGCATTTCCTTAGTTTTTGACATTTTTGAAAAGATTGGCCAGTTATTTTGTAGATCTTTTTCTCTTGGGCCCGAATTATATCTCCTCACAATTAGATTCAGGCTGTACATCTTAGGTGGAGATGTCACGAAAATAATGCTTTTGTGACCTCACCGCAGTCTTTTGGGCAGCTGATTCATGCCGACATTTCTGATGCTCGCATTGATCACTTGATGAAGAGGGTGTTTGGCAGGCTTCTCCACTGCAGCTTTACTATTTTCCTTCTTGTAAATATCAAGTATTTTGTGGGGAGATACAGTGAGAGTGTATGAATATTCCATTGTCCATTAAACTCTCAATTTATTCACTTATCGATTTATGTCAGAAAGACACATGGTTTCCTGTTTTATTCAATGAGTTATGGTTTATTACTGTCATTGTTCTGGTGCCTAAATTGCCTCATATTTGGTGTTTGGTAAAGGAGTCCTTCATTTTCACACTGACATATCCTCGTAATTCTTGGAGTATTTTTTTACTTTCTAGTATGATAACACATTCTATCTTATCTTGGACCTCCCCTTTCTAAACCTGAGAGTCAGGCAGCCATTTCTCCAAGGACTCCTTGCTCCTTTCGGTGGCAAATGGTATTTAGAAGCCAAGCTCTGGACACTAGGCGTGCTCATTATTATGAGGCATCGCTGTTCCCAGGCTCTTTCACAGGACCTATCTATCTATCTGTCTATTCCCTAAAGTATCTATGTTTCCTAACATATACACATTCACATCTATTGCATTTCTATATCTATCTCCATAATTTGAAATCAACAAATTCACATGAATAGTTCCAATAGCCCTGTCACCAGTGATTTCCTTCTAGTTTATTTTCCATATTTGTAACTCTCTTCCTCAAAAGTGACAAATATGGTCCCATTATGCTTAATATATTTACTTTCCAGTCAGTTCCTTTAACCAGTCTCTAACTGTACCTTTCTCCCCATCCAGGTCTGTGTCCCTCCCTACACCTGTGTGTCAGTACCTTGCACCTCTCTGACCTTCCCCCATGGAACCTTCTGTGTCCTGCGGGATTCTGACCCCAGGTGCTGGGCATCCTCCATTCAGTGTTACCCTCTTCTTTCTGATATCACATACTGGCTGCAAGCTGTACCCCTGGGTGGGTCCCTTTCTCACTCCTCTCAGGCTGTGCACATCATGCTGGCAGCATCCCTGCATGGCTGCCCTTTGTGCTGTTCTTGGGTGGCATCATCCCACCCAGGACCACCAAACTGTCTTGATGCCCTGCAGACACTGACCTTCCCGGCCACAACCAGTGGCTTTGGAGGAAGAGAAAGGGAAAGAGAAAAAGCTCTGACTAGTTTAATGAGAGAGAGAGAGACAGAGAGACAGAGACAGAGAGAGAAGCAAAGGCAGAGACACACACAGAGAGGAGACAAAGACAGAGAGACAGAAAGAGACAAAGAGAGTCAGAGACATGACCAGACAAGTGAGGTAGCTGTAGTCTGAGCACTCTGAGAGGCCGAGGCAGAAAGATTGCAAGTTAGAACCCAGCCCAGGCAACTTTGTGACTTAGCAAAACTTTGTCTCAAAATAAAAAAGAAGATAAAGCTGGGGATGTAGCACAGTACAAAAGCCTTGGGTTTAATCCCTAGTAAAAGAGAGACAGACAGAGAGAGAGAGAGAGAGAGAGAGAGAGAGAGAGAGAGAGAGAGAGAGAGAAAGAGAGAAGAGAGAGAGAGCTATATTTTGAATGAGAAAAGAGAGAATACAAATGGAAAAGTGGTTAAACTATGAATAAGAAACAGATAAATTTGCAAAATGTAATCATAACATAATAGATCTGAAGAATCTGAGAAAGTTGTTAAAGAATTGCATTCAGAAAAGAAATTGGGTTTTATACATGGATTATTTTAAAACTTTAGGAAATATATAACTTTCTAGGAAAAGTATGAGATGCTTAAAAGTATAGTAGCATAACTTTTTACCCAGGAAACTATGATCCAATTTCACTGCTGACAGGAATTGATTGGGACATTTCCAGTGTCCTCAGAATAAGTAATTGAGAGTTGGAGCAGTAGATATAAAGAAGGCCTCTGGATTACTCAAGGTGCCCCAGAGAAGAGGAAACCATCAACATATGTATATAAATAACTATTTATTTTAAGGAATTGGTTCATGGAATTGTGAAGGCCTGGTAAATCCAAAATTTTCAGGGTAGACTGAGACTGAGACTTGGGGAAGGGTTGCAGTTCAGGTCCAAAGGCAGGCTGCCGGCAGAATTCTCCAGCTCACGGAGGTCGACCTTTGCTCTGTTAGGTCTTTTAACTGCACCAGGCCCTTACTCTGTTTTCACTCAAAGTACACAGCTTTAACTGTTGCTGTCACCCTGAAAGCACTTTACAGAGCTTCCAGACCAATGATGAGCAAGGTATCTGGGCACCATGGCCCAGCAAAGATGATATATAAAATGGATCTTCATTTGGAGGACTACCTGGAGGACTCTCCTTAAAGGAAGAGCGGCTGTCTCCATTTTGGCTAAACCTGACCTTATTTCCAGGTACTGATATGTACAGAGCTGGCTAGGACTTTTCCTTATTATTTTAACTGGCTTTAAGCAATGCAAATCGGTCCGGCCAGGTGCTGATGTGTAGTCTTTGAAGCAAGGGGACGTATCAGTGTTATCCCGCCCGTAGCTCCCAAGAAGCATGTGTGAGCCAGGCGGAAAGGAGAGCTGTGCTCCATGTTGTCTGCTGAGATCAAGCCTCAAGATAAAAGGCTATGACTTCCCAGGGCATAAAAGATTACACATCAGAGCTGAAGCACCGACCCCAAAACATTAGATACTAGCTCAAATTGTGTTACGCAGATTACCCCTTCTGCATAGCCTTCTCTCTGCCTGTTGCAGAGGTGATTTCATGCCAACTACCTAGCCCAGCTCATGGCCTTCATCTTCTTTCTGCCACTCTCATAGTCACTCATCCCTAAGCCACTGCCCTCTTCATGAATTAATGAAACCTGGCTTCCGCCCTGGGTAGGGGCCTTTGTTCTGGTTAGCCACCATACTAGCTATATTTAGGACCCCACTGGCTCCTTGTGACCACAAAAATGCCTTAGTATCTATTCTCACCATGGGTTGCACTGGAAGTGGTAGATGGGAATTAACTTATTGGAACTCCACTAACTTTTCCTTGAGATTACAAATATAAACTTCTTGGACCACAATGAGGCCTGAAAAAGGCTTTCAATGTCATCACAGCCTTCTTGTAAAGAAAGCCAAGAGGGATTAGGAGCCTGGGCATCCGTTTCTGAGTTTATTAGGCACTGGCTAATAGGTTCATTTTCTGTCCTCATAATTCTTGCTCCCATAGGCCTGGGAGGGAAAGACCTTGGATGAAATTCTAGATGACAGCCTACGAAGAGGGTTCTTTCCAGTCACAGTGAGGAGCCTCTAGGACCCTGCTCAGAGGCAGAAACCCACACCTGAGACACTATCAGGGCAAAGCTCGACCCTCTCCATGGCCACTGTGGTTGGAGACCGGACACGTGCGTCTCACTCACACAGCTCTCAGCAGCACCCTTACTCTGGCCTCCATATCATTTTCTCTTTCTGTTGTTGTTCATGGGGCAAATACCTAAGGAGGACGGAGGCCTCCTGCCAGCGGGAGAGGGGAAGTGGCACCAGGATGATGGTGGTCTGAGGCTTTCACCCCTCCGGAAGTTCCCATTCCAGCCAGTGGCCCCAAGGAGGAAACTCCCATCCTGGTTGTCTCTGATGTTCACTCCCAGTGTTGGGGAAGCTTCGCTGGCCCAGCAGTCTACAGTAGTAGCCAATCTGAGAAGACGCTCAGCAGAGAATGTTAGAAATCCAGAGGAAACAACATCAAAGCTGCCTTTTTCTCAGAGAAGCCCTTTTGCTACCCACAGGGAGTCAGTCACCTGCAGGCTGGGTTTTCATTTGTCATACAGTTGGATCTTTCTTCACGGCCTTTCTTATCCCCAGACCAGAGCAAAATAAGTTCTTCCCAGAGAAGATATGAGAGAAAAAGGGACATGTGACCTGGGGAGGGGTGCCCTCAGCCTGAGGTCCCCTGCATCCAGTATCCCCTTCCTCTCCCTTCTGAGGACCTGCGTGTGTTTCTTGCTGAGTCTCCCCTGACTGGAGGAGCGGTGCCTGCTGTGAGATCCAGTAGATGCCACTTCGAATCCAGTCTCAGGCCCACAGAGCTACAGGACCAGGCCTGTTGTGCCTCAGCCCCTGGCCTTCGCACACACACACTGAAAGTGGTTGGCATCTCATCTTCTCTCTCTTTTAAAAGTAGTTTTATTGAGATATAACATGCATATCACACAGTCAACCCATTTGAAAAGATATAAAATTCAGTGGTTTCCAACAAATTCCCAGATCTGTGCAATAATCACCACAGTCAGTTCTAGGACAGTGTCATAATTCTCCCTCCAAGAAACCTGGTACTTTTTAGCTATTACTCCCTGATCTGATACATACCTTCTGTGGGGCTTTCTCAGGATCCTAAGCTCTTCGTGCTGATTCTCGGGGAGGAAAAGATCTTGACATACCTGGATTTGGATGTGGGGCTGTCAATGCTGTCACTAAATTTAGGTTAAAACTACTAATAGGTTGGTCTGGATTTTGGAATAATTGAAAGTGACCAGAAAGCTACATGATCTGTTTAAATGTCATTATGGGGCAAGAAGGAGAGATCTGACAGAACTCCTTCGAAAGTAAATGATCGGATCAGAAAAGAAATTATAGTTATGCTCTGCTGACTTGAGACTGCTCAATAAGCTGGTTACACGTGTAGGAACACAGAGACGGTAATCCCAGATAAAAAGGTATCCAACCCAGTGGCATGTTGAAAGAATAACACAGTGTGCAGCCCAGTCAGTCTTATTACAAGAAAGTAAAGGTGACTTGGCATTAGCAAATGCATTAATATAATTTATCACAGTAACAGGTCAAAAGAAAAAATTTGGCAGCAGTTTGAGAACCTGTGCCCACACGACATTTTTATTCCCCTAGCAAAGGTGTCAAGCAGAGGCTCACAGCCAAAGGTCATGACTGTCTGGGACAAATATTTATGCTGTTTTAACAGACTTAAAGAAGATATTTAGCTCACCATGGTGGCACATGCCTGTAATCCTACTGTTGGGAAGGCTGAGGCAGGAGAATGGTAAGTTTGAGGCCAGTGTGGGCTTCATAGTGAGACCCTGCTGAAAAAAAAGAAGCCATTTGATTTTGGAGGATTGAAAAATGTGCTTCGTATGATTGTGTGACTAAATCACACGCACATTTTGTCCCTCTGTGGCAGCAGAGAAAGTCCAGCCACAGGTAAAGGATTTCTTGGATGTAGACGAGTCCAAAGTTCAAGATGACAAGACTTAGATTTGAGAAATTTTTCAGTCTGCATCTACACTTCTGAATGGGACCAGGAAGAAGAACTTGAACATGGAACCAACAACAAAAATGTCACCCAATGAAGGTGGGGCCAGACAGTTACTGGGAGTCAGAGTGAGTGTACGTGGCTGCAAAATGTCTTGAGACCGAGTGAGTTTTTTGTTTGTTTGATTCCTCAGAAAGGGTCTTGGCCATATTTACATTTCATTTATAATGAAAGGCATTTGTGTTACATGTGTGGGTTTTGACAAACATTTTTAGTCCAGCAGCCACCGCCGCGATGATGATGTGAAGCTTCTCCCTCACCTCCAAGCATTTCCCTGTGTCCGCGTGTAGCCAGTTCCCTTGGCCCACCCTGAGTGCCACCAGGTACTGACCTGCTTTCTAACTGTGCCTGATTTGGGTGTTGGCAGTTCTCTCTATGCCTCTCCCTCATCTTTGGCCTTTTTCCCAGAAAATTCTGGTTGCTTCCGTTTCCCTGAGCTCTGATCTGGCCCACAGCTCCATAAGCCTGCTGGACTCCCTTTTGGTCCCCTCTCTGGGATGTGAAACTCCCACCAGGGAGTCAGCTGGGATAGCTGAAGCCCTCACCTGTGTTTTTCTACTGGACTCTCATCCCTGCATTCTCCCAGTCCCATTAGTGCAAGAAATGTTTTGCAGGTATTGTTTGGTTTTTGTGCAGGAGGGCAACTTCTGGAACAGTTCATCCTTGTGAGCAGAAATGGAAGCGCTCAGACTCCGCTACTGCTGTTTTCTGGTGACCTTGTGCTGCTTGGAGTCACCAGTAGAAAGCAGCACTTCAGGAACATCCAGCCTGATGTCTGCTCCTTTAATGAAGGTGCATAATGTCAGCTGAAATGCAACCATTGTGTTGCCAGTTTGGAATGTACCGCCTCCTTAAGGCATCAAACAAAATATACAGGTGCCTCTTACTAATGCTTCATTTTGAAGTAATTTCACAGTTAGTGAAAAGTTACAAAACCAGTAGCATGAAGAACTCCCATTAGTTGCCAGCTGTCCCAGCAAATTCTGTTTCCTCTGTGGTCCAGGATCCCATCCAGGATAATCCATCGAATTCAGTCAGCATGTCTCAGCAGGCTCCTTCAGTCTGGAACAGCTCTCCAGCTTTTCCTGCTCTTTCCTGTCCTTGACAGTTTTAAAGGGACAAGCCTTTCATTCTAGGGCAGGGTCCTCAGTCTGCATCTGTGTGATGCTTTCTCGTGTCCAGACTCAGCCGACGCTTTCTTGGCAGGAACAGCACACAGTGATGCCAGGCTCTTCAGTGCACCCATCCGCAAGCATGGCTCATCCGACCGTTGTTAACTTAATTTTAATCACCTGGCTACATTATTATGCGCCAACTTTCTCCGCTGTAGAGGTGGTGTAATTTTTCCCTAGGTAATTTGTGAGGCTGTGCCGTGAGACTATGTCAGTATTTACTGGTGCTTCTGATGGAGTAAATCATTTCTGATTTACCCTTAGGAATAATAAGAACATAACAAAAGCTGTCATTTAATGATCACTGACTAGGTCCCAGGTACTACACTAAGCACTTACATATCTTAATTGAATCCTCACACCCCAACTAGTCATTATTATTAGGTACCATTATTGTTCTCCTGTACAGATGAAGGATTGAACCATCTGGGATGATGATCTGGATATACCAGAAGCATCCTATGCAGTCTATTTTTTCCCATTTGGTGAAATACAGCAACCGGGAAAGACAGCCATGGAAGAGTTAAAAGCATCAAACCAAGATGGTTTGAATTTTTCCCTTGCAGCTTAAATACTTGTGACAACTAGTGACCCAGAGGTTCCATTTGGGCTTCAGTAGATAATACACCTTAAAAGCTGCAACCATTTTAAAATTGGGTCAGAGAAACTTATTTAAAGCCACTGGAGTTATCAAAAATAAAACCTACCAAATTTCATTATTTCTACCCATATTAGGTCAGCTAGTGAAAGGAAAATGAAAAGTAATGACTAAGAATGTCAACCCAGTCAAAGCCATTGGTGATTGGCCAGTACAGGGACCAACCCCAAGACACCTGGGATCTCTATATAGAAAGAAAAGAAGTGACCGCAGGCATGATTAAAATATGAGAATGAGGAGGGGGAACAATTTTGATACTGGTCAAACATTATGAGAGTGAAACATTCTCAAATGCCCTAGAGAAAGAGACTATAATTTCTCATGTATTAATTATAAATTAGGCACTGTCTATCAATCTTCGTTTCAATTCTTAATGAGTGTTTTTATCTGAGTTCATTTTTGTTAAATCTCCCTTGGGAGAAGGATGGTGCATTTACAGATATTTTACTAGGGCCCGTTTATTTCAGGCAATTTGCTATGGCCATAAATTTTGCGGTTGAATGACAATAATGAGGAAGGAGTGGGGCGAGGGGTGGGTCCAGGCTGGGAAATAGAGTGGGGTTAAAGGTGGCTTGTGCAGAACATAGTTTTTATGTTTTGATACAGCTTAGAATGATGTCAGTTGAAAGTACCATACAGGACCGGAGATACGGCTCCGCGACATGGCGCATGCCTGGCAAGTGCAAAGTCCTGAGTTCGGTTCCTGATTCCAAAAATAAATTCATTCGTTCATTCATTAAAAGTACCACACAAACATGTCCTTTGAAATGGACTGCTTCCCTCAGTCGCCTGTGTCACATGTAAAGGATTTATGACATCCACAGGTGTGACACATCCTGCTCTTCCTGAAGCCCCTAAAGGCCATGAACTGGAATCTTATCTTGCATGCCAGTGTGCTTAAAACAAGATCTAGTGAGTGAACCTAGCAGGCTGGCATCCAAGTCCCACTGAAGTTTAATGGTCTTCTTACTTAGGGAGTTGCTCTACTTAAGTGATTAAAACTTCATTTTATTATTTGGTTTTTGTTTGTTTGTGCATATGTGTGTACCGAATGCAGACAAACCCAACTTGAAAGTAGTCTTCCACAGGTAGCCATCTGTAGTGCACTGGGGGAAGTGCAGGAAGGGTCAGTGTTCTGTTGGGAATGTGACTTCAGAAGTTGGGAGCTAACACATCTGAGCTCACTACTTTGGCTACTGTTTCTGAAAGGGAAATGGCTGATTCTCCCTTCCTCAAGTAATTGAAACCTGATTATTTTTTCTGAGCTCATGGATACCCAGAGGAAAGACCACATTTCCTACAAGTCCATGGAGCTGCTCACCCTACCCTGGACTTTGTACCACAGAGAAATTAACTCCTTGCCATCATAGGCTGTGGTTAGTCTGAGTTTCTGGTGCCATGTCTGGACCTATGTCTTGCCGAATACCTAGGTGAGGTGAGGGTCTTCTCTCATCATTTCTGTCCCTGAGGCCGTGAGCATCTCTCTCTTGAGTTCCATGGTACAGCCTGACGCCGTTGAGGGTGCTGGCATGGAATGCGTGCGTGTGAATGTTTATGGCAGGGATGGATGGATGATAACTGTGTGAGTGTGGCGGGAGCTGAGATAGATGTATCAGAGACACTGTGGAGAACCTTTCCCCTCTGCCACTGGAATTTATATTTAAGAATTTGTGTTGAGTCTGTGGTAAGAGAAAAGCCAGTAACAGTGACTTAATCAAATACTGATTCACTTTTCTGACGTAGTGAAAGCATGTGACAGGTGACTTCTGAACTGGTTCTGGTGGCCCAGGGTAGTCAAGCCCAAGTTCAGCCATTCACTTGGCCTCTTCTTCCTGGTCACACTAGTGAAACCCCTACTGTTGTGTTCATGTTCCAGGGGAGAAGATGGAGGACACAGGAAAGTGAAGGGGGTGTAGGAGAATGTCAGCCAAGCCTGTCCCTTCCTAAAGGGCTCAAGCCACTCATGACATTTGAAGAACTTAAGATACAGAAGGGGGCAGCTACTGGTACTTAAAAGTTATAATTCAAGCCAGGCTTGATGGCACATGCCTGTAATTCTAGCTGCTCAGAAGGCTGAGGCAGCAGCAAAGTTGCAAGTTTGAGGCTAGCGTGGGAGACCCTGTCTCAAAGTAAAATAAAAAGGGCTAGGATGTAGGTCAGTGGTGCAGTGCTTCCCTAGCATGTATGAGGCCCTGGCTTAAGGCCTAGCACTACTAAAAAAGGTTATAATTCAACCCAATAGACTATTAGCTAACATATGTTCATTCCTGCCTTGTCCAATATAACCTCAAAATGACAAAGGCAAAAATAGATGTCAAGCTATAATTTTTATATGACTAAAAATCATCAAAGTACCAAAGACAATTGAATTTAATTATGACTGAATACATCTGGGTTTTCTGTTGATGAGCTGGCAAAGTCTGAACAAGTAATAAAACCAAGGTATACATAATTCATAAGTCATTATATATTTATTCCAGACAATTTATTTTTCTATCATCTCAGCAAAATTCAATAATTATATTACCATCAAGATTTTTTGCAAATTTATATTCTGTTGACAATAACACTTTACAGCAAAGACTGACAAACTATAGCTTACAGCCTGGCCACCTGTTTTTGTAAATAAAGTTTTATTGGAACATCACTATGCTCCTTCTTTTACACATTGTTCACATCTATTTCCATGTTATCATGACAGTGTTGATTAGTTGCAACAGAGATAGTATGTCCAGCAAGACTAAAATAATTACCTTGAGCTCTTTAAGGGGAATTTGCCAACCTCCAAATCCAAAGGATTAAAAAACAAATGTAATTGTAGTCAAGGTATGCAGAATTTGAATATACTTTCAAGAAATGTAAGTTAAATCTCAGTATCCTATGAAGCTGAGACAGGAGAATCACAAGTTTGACCCCAGCTGGGCAATTTAGAGATTTAGGAGGCTCTTGTACCAAAATAAAAAATAGAAAAGGGCTGTGGATAGTGCTCAGTATGAAGGCCTTGGGTTCAAACCCTAGTAACACACCTACACACACACACACACACACACAATCAAAATGGGCTATAATGGAGCCCAGGGAATACTGTCCATGCCTGGAATACCAGGAAGGAGTGATGGCTTAGAAATCCAAAAAATAAAATTAATTTTCATGTAGTTTCTGTCTAGAGAATTTTCTTTAAAGTCACAATTCTTTAATAAATTAAACAGTGAAATATAAATTATAATTCATGTATATTGATGTTAAACTTCATTTGATTTTTAAACATTTAGCTAAATAAACCTTATTAAATTTTTCTCTGAAAATAAAATTGGCATTTTACCATTCAACATCCATGTTATTGTTAACATCATGGATATCATCATATCATGCTTCATGAATATGCTGCCTAGACCAACATATGTATGGATTTGAGAATAATACAGAGTAGTGAATACAACAACATGTTCTTCATCTGCGATGTACACTTGCTGTGTTTGCCCTGTTATTAGTGAGGATCCCCAGAACAGCACATTGAAACTGGAAAAGAGACAAGAAAATAGACATTTGGTGCTCCTAGGAGATGCCATTACGGTGTATGAGAATATTACATTCATGGTATCTGCTGGGAAGGGGTGACTTGTGTTTTTCCATTACCTAAGCTCTTCTGCGATTCAGGTCCTCCCTGCTCTCTGAGAGCATCCTTCTTTAATGTCATCAGGCACAGAGGGCCTCCATGCACTTCGAGGATGTAGGATAAGCAGTGTGGAAGTGGTTTCCCTGGTGCCTGGGTGGTGTTAGTAAGTGGAACAGATGTTTAGGGGATGGATTGCATTGTATCGGCATTGGGGACCTGATTACCAATGACTTTTTTTAAGGTACTGAGGATTGAAACAATGGCCTTGCACTGAGATACATTCGGCAGTGCCCCCACTTTAAGTATAAGGGTCTTGCTAGGTTTCCCAGGCTGGGCTCCAACATTCAAGAGTACTGATTACTGGTGTGCACCACCCCACCTAGCTTAGAGACTGTCTTTGCGTTTGTTATGAAATATTCATGTGTATGTGTGTGTGTGTGTGTGTGAGAGAGAGAGAGAGAGAGGGAGAGAGAGAGAGAGAGAGAAAGAGAGAGCTACTGGGAATTAGAGATCTAAGAAGGGTCCCAGAGCAGTCTAAGGACTGATGGTACTGAAAAGACTTGGAAACCCCTGCTTATATTTCATTAGCCCTGACTCTGTCCTCTGGATCCTCTGGGCTATAATGGAGCCCAGGGAATACTGTCCATGCCTGGAACACCAGGAAGGAGTGATGGCCGTGAAGTTGGCTGTGAGTCATCTCTGTCTTCTCCTCCTCACTCTTTCTTTCTTTCTTTTTTTGCGGTACCAGGGATCGAACTCAGGACCTTGCGCTTGCCAGGCAGGCGCTTATTCCACTGAGCTATATCCCCAGCCCCCTCTCCTCACTCTTTCTGTGTATCTGTCTATCTCTTTCTCTTTCTGTCCCTCTGTTTCTTTCTCTTTCCATGTCTGTTTCTTTCTCTTTCTGTCTCTGTCTGTCTGTCTGTGTCTCTGGACTTGACCTTTTTCCTGGCCTCCTTTCCCTTCCCCCATAGCCAAGTCCTCCCTTCCAGGCCTCCACCCTGAGCTGAGAGCCTCCTTTTCCACCTCTGTTACTCCTGATCAGGGTTGCCATGCTTTGGACAAAGAAGATGCAAGTGGGAAAACCCAGGTGACCCTGTACCTCCAGGGCCATGTTGTTGTCCTTGGGCCTGGCCTTGTGGTTGTCACAGAGCAACTGGTATGAGTATGTGGTGGTGGTAGTGGGCATGGGGGTGCCAAGTGCCACCTGCCTCCCTGCTCCTCTCTCATCAGGCATGGAGGGTCCTTGTCAGCAAAGGGCTGTAGACCACTGTCCTTGGAGGGGCTGTCAGAGGTATCTCCTCCCCAACTGGGACCTGGCCCCTTTCTGCAGGCATGACTCAAGGTGCGAAAGGAGAGAGAAATTCTTTTTATAGCATCAATTCCTGGAGCTGTGCCAGCAAGAAATTACCTTTTGTGGGCTTGACAGCACAACCATATACTATGACTGGAGTACAGTTTGTGTGTGTCCCCCAAATGCTCACTTACTGGAAGCTTGGTACCCACTGTAGTTATGTTAAGAGGTGATGGAACCTTTAAGAGGTGACATATAGTACAGAGTAACATGGTCACTGAGAGCGCTGCCTTGGGAAGGAAGTGATGCTCTTCTTGTGGGTCCTTGAGTTAGTTCTCTCAAGAGTGAGCTATTTTAAGGAGTGCTATGGACCCCTGTGTCAGTTTCTGGTTTCCTTTCTCACTGCACACTCTCTCTTTTTCACATGCACTCCTACTGTGAAGCCATTTCCCATGAGGCCTTCACCAGAGCCCAGCCAACCAGCACCATGCCCTTGAAACTCCACAACTGTGAGCGAATAAACCGATTTTTTTTGTAACTTACCACTATCAGTTATTTCACTACAGTAACAGAAAGTGGATGGATATGTACTTTGTCTGAGTGAGGTTAGACCACAGTGATCTCATATTATTCCCTGTCACCCTTTGCACTTGGAGCATCCATCACTCTGTGAGCAGCAGGTGTCAAAGTCAGTGGTGACTGACAGTTAATCTGGAGGCTGGGGGCTCTAGGGAAAGAGGTGGGTCTCAAAGGTGACCCATCTGAAATGGTGGAGGGGAAAAGGGGACTCATATGGGAGGTTGGCTGGGGGCCGATTGTATGTATTTGAGCTGCCGAAGAAGGGGCTAAGACATCCTTTGTCTTTGTCACTTTCTTTTTCAGGCCCTCCATCCTGTGGGCATGTAGGATGGGGATTGGATTATCTGTGTTTTGATAGGTAGCCTTGTCAGAAGCAGACCCATGTGAGTAAATGTATGTGTTCATTGTGTTATAGGCCTATGTGTGTAAATGTGTGTATTTATTGTGCCACAGTTTGGGTAAGAGTCCCATGAAGGCCCTGTGGTAAATCTTGGTCCCCAGTGTCATGTTACTGGGAGGTGGTGAAATGTTAAAGAGGTAGTACCTAGTGGGAGATCTTCAGGTCACTGGGGCATATGCCCTTGAAGGGGATAGTGAGACTGTATACCCTTCTTCTCTTTCTCTTTCACATCCTGGCCATGAGGTGAACAGGTTTGGTCCACCTTGCACCCCTACCCCTACTCCCAGGATGTGCTGCCTCCCCACAGGCCAAAAGTAAGGGGGCCAATCAACCATGGACTGAAACCGCAAAAACTATAAGCCAAAATAAAACTTTTGTCTTTATAGGTTGGTTATCTCAGGTATTTGTTATAGTAATGAAAGGCTAATACAATGGGTATGCTCAAGAGAGAGTCCTCTTATCTTCTTTACGACTAGCTCTTGTCAACTACTACTCTGGATCTAGATTCCCAGCGGTAAAAGCCAGGAACTCTTTTGTACAAGATCCCTCACACTTCAGAAGGGAGTAGGTACTATGGGATATAGGCCTCTTTTACTGATCCTGGGCTCTAAAATTATCGGGAGTTCACCTGTGTGACTTTATGAAATAATTTTTCACAAAAAGGTTAGGTGTCTGGGAATCTATGATTGTATTATTCAGGAGGAGTGGGGGGTGGTTAGAAAGTTTTCCTAGAAGAGGGGCATTGGAGTTGGGCCTTGGCAGATGAGTAGGAATTCAACAGGTAGAGATGGAAGGAGCTAGAACTATGTGAGCAAAAATGTAAAGGTAGGGACTTGTAGGGAAAGATATACTTGGTGCTGGAGCCTCTGTGGTGGGGAGGCAGATTGTGAGAATCCAGCTGAGCGGCTTGAAGGTGACGACCCCTTGGCCTGGCGATCAACTGGGTGGCAGCAGAGTTTGAGTTTGAACGAGAAGAGGGATGCCAGCTGGGTGCAGCAGTACATTCTTCTAATCCAAGCTGCTCAGGAAGCTACAGCAGGAGAATAGAAAGTCCAAACCCAGCCTCAGCAACTTAGCAATCTAGTTAGACCCTGTCTTAAAATTAAAAACTGAAAAAGGGGGCTGGGGATATAGCTTAGTGCAGAGGCTCTGACTTTATGAAACAAGTTTTCTACAAAAGGGTAGGTGTCTGTCTTCTTTCTTCACAATCCCCATAGTAAAGAAAGAAGAAAGGAAAGAAGGAAGGAGGGAGGGAGGGAAAGAGGGAAGGAAGAAAAAGAAAGAGGAAGGAAGGAATGAAAGAAGGAAGGAAGGAAGGAAGGAAGGAAGAAAGAAAGAAAGAAAGAAGAAAGAAAGAAAGAAAGAAAGAAAGAAAGAAAGAAAGAAAGAAAGAAAGAAAGAAAGAAAGAAAGAAAGAAAGAAAGAAAAAAAGAAAAAGCAAGCAAGCCGAGAGATGCCCTACATACATGGTACCATGGATCCAGGTGTCCTTGCAGAGATGACAGATGCTGAGGCTGAAGT
>PVLD010015621.1:0-47910 GCA_004027595.1 Dinomys branickii | reverse complement strand
ATGTCCGGCGCCGCTCCCGACCCGCAGAAGACAGCACACAGACGATCAGATTCTGTAGCGTGTTTTCTTTATTGGACACAGCACAAGCCCCACAGGAGTCCACTCTCTGTGGCTCCTTCCGGGCTTCTTCTATACCCCACAGGAGTCCACTCTCTGTGGCTCCTTCCGGGCTTCTTCTTCTTCCAGCTTCCCGTTACAGCAACTTATATAAGGGCGGTTAGCAAATCACACTACGCTACGTGGGCCTTTAGAATTGGTTTCAGGGCGCCGTAAGCAGGAACCTTTCTATATAAGGTATACACAGAGTTAGCAACAAGAACCAGAAAACAGGATATAGGCGCCATCTTGGTAACACGGTGGGAGGGGCTGTTTCCAAGGAGACTAACAGCAAGCCATCACACCGGCTCCCAACAAGAAAATAAAGTATGTGCGCATGTGTCAGTATATGTTCTGACACTGGAGATACTAGAAACACCTAACTGAGCCTGTGGATCCATGTGCTAAGCTGTTCTTGACAAAAAAGACAAACAGAAATATCTGAAGGGGTTAAGGAAGGAGGAACAGGGAGGGACGTGATGCAGAGAGATAATCTCCAACAGTTAAATTTTATCACCTTTGCTAGGAGACTTTGACCAATTAAACACTTCATTTGTTCTCCGTATTTTCTTCAGTTTCCCCACCTCCTTTTATTCACACTGAGTCTTTTTCCCCTGCTGCCCCGGGACCACAGAGTTACACTTACAGCAAGCCAGAGAGGGCTTCCCCTGTTCCCATCTCTGCTCTCTCCGTGTCTCCTGCTATTTGAGTGAAGGACAGATGAAGAGTCATTTTCCACAGGCACTTGGTGACAGAGTCCTTGGTGCCCAACCATAAAGAAACGTTTGGCTAGGGGTGGTATGAGATAAACAGGCAGAGAAATTATGAATTATAATATGCAGAGATGGGGCTGGGGATATAGCTCAGTGGAATAAGCGCTTGCTTAACAAGCGCAGGGTCCTGAGTTCGATCCCCAGTACCGCAAAAAAGAATAATAATAATAATTGTAGCCATAAAAAAACAAATTATATATCATTTGGGGGCTGGGGATATAGCTAAGTGGAATAAGTGCCTGCCTAGCAAGCGCAGGGTTGTGAGTTCAATCCCCAGTACCGCCAAAAAAAAAAAAAAAAAAAAGAAATGAATGTATAATCTGCAGAGAGAGCCGGTAGCAATTCAGGAAAGTGTTGCAAAGTCCACATGAATTACAGCTTGAGTAGAAGCTGACTTCATCCTGTAGGACAACTCAATGGCTCACTCCTCTGGTATGCTGAAGTAACCATCCAGTAACAGTGCCTACAACAGTTCCCCTCCAAGGTGCTGACAGAGTAGTGATTTTCGAAAATAGGAATCTGAATTCATTTTTCCCATGAAATGAAAATGTACTGAATGTGTTCTCATTGCTCTAGGGATATAAATTAAATTTCCAATGTTACCTAGCAGGCTTTGCGTATGTATGGTGCTTTTCCCCTGCCACTCTTAACTTTAGTCTCAGCTATGAACCCTTCTTCCTTGGGCATACATGTCTTCCCCTTCTCCAAAAGAAAATTGCATATCCAGGCCCAGCTTCTTGGAACACTCTTGACCACATTCTTTACCCATTAACTCCTGTGGTCATTACACATTTTGTCTGCTCAGCAGCTTATTAGCAGTTGCTACGCTTTGGGTGGTGGACAAGTGGTCCAATCGGTATCCATTTTGGTGCCTCAATCTGTCATAGCATAGTTTTTTGTTTTTTTCCCCTAAAATGGCTCTTGCCTCAATCCAGTGCATTGAATAATTCTTGGATCCTTTGCCTGTAAATTCCTTTAGCCATTTCTCTCTCCCTTCCTCTTTCTCAATGCGACAGAACACCTAGAAAGTCACAGGCAGCTATCCTTTGTGCAGTGTGAAAAGAACTGGGACAGAGAGAGAGCGATAACCTCCTGACGGCCTAATTAGCAGGAGCAATGGTATCCAATCATGCTTGAAGTCAGAGACATTCCTGGGACTTTACATTTGCATGAGCTAACGAACTCCTACTACCTCAAATGTTATTTAATTACATCTCAGCAACTCTTAACTAAAAAGTCCTTGGTAATCTTAAAATGAGAACTGAGAAAAATTTAAATAGAATTTCAATATAAGTAGAAGCAAGTTTTTAATCACTGTTATAAAATAGTAGCCCAGTTGGTTGAACCATCTCCTGTTGAATCTCTTGGGATCCCAAGTGTAAAGCTGTTGAAGTTGCAGCTTTAGAAACTTTGAAGAAAGATTTGAGATTTGCTATATGGCACTTGCTAATTGCAGCATTCTATAAGTTTTTAGAAACAAATAATAAGCCTTGATCCAAGGGGGCTTAAATAAGAGAAACAGGAAAGGAACATAAGGTCTTGCTTAAAAAAGAACAACGAAAAAGGCCGCCTCCTTCTGCTCCCTGTAATCCACAGCGCTGGAGTAAAGAATCATTGTCCACATCAGGGAAGTGGTGACTCGCTGTTTATATAAGTCTCTTTCTTCCCTGCAGAAAACACCAATGTTTACCCTCAGTGAAACTGACATCTACTCTCCATATGTTTGCCCTTGGCTGAAGTGGTTCCAAAGGCACCTTCAGCTTTCAACGCAATATCTGAAACAATATTGCTTTATAGCTATGCACTCATTTCATGCTAAAAGAGGCATGATGCGTGCTTAGTACTGCGTGGTCATTAGCCTTACCGTGTACCTGTGCTGCTCAGCAGAACCTAACCAAATTTCAAGACATAATGTCAGTTAAAAATCAGCTTACAGTGTCAGCTGAAGGACATCAGCTTGTGAAGTTAGGAAGGCTGTTCTCCCTGATACACTTTATGTTTTGAACCAGTCGCTGATGACATGATGATATGTCCCGGATGTGAAAATGAAAGTACAGAAGGACGACAGAATTGGCCTTCTTTGTTAATACTTCTAGTGACACATTGTGACACTGAGTTTATTCTCCTCCCTGGTGTTGGCTATGCTGGGTGAAAGGCTTTGTTTGTTAGAGAGAGAACATGGATGGCTGTGCTGGGTGAAGAGTTAATACTGCCTTGAAACAGACAGGATCACATGGACACTTGGAGTTTCTAGAGCCTCAGGCATTGCAGGGAGTAATTGTTGGGGAGGGTCACTCTAATTGCCACAAGAAAATTGGTCTGCTAAAACAGAGTGGGGAAAAGAGAGAGGTTGAGTCCATAGGGATTTGCAGGGAGTGTATCGGGACTTCAATGCTCAACAATGTATTTGCAGCAATAAACAGCCATTATTGGGCATCAGATCCTGTGTTAATATGCCATGGTGTGATACTTACGTGCTGACCAAGGTGAGTGTGTGTCCACGAGTATCTATGCTTGATGCCATTCATACAAGTATTGTACTTTGACTCACTCACATACGTATCACATACATAGATCTTACACAGTCTTAGACTTATTGCTTCAGTGAAGTCTGATCTGCAGTCATTTGAGGCTCTTTGTCCTTCTTTACCGCACTGTCTGTAGGAAGGCTGCTTTCCCAGGCTTGTCGCACGCCTTCCCCAGAGCTAAACCCTTTGCTGTGCTGCCCTTGCTTATCCTCTGCACATTTCAGGTCAGTCGCTCCCTTTCCCTTTGCTTGCGCAGACCAGCCAATTCTGCATTAAGATCGCACAGTACCGTGTTAGGCACACTCACTCTTCATTGCCACCTCAATTGTACCCTTAAGACCCCTTCGTTTCCTTGGCCCTTCCTCCCTGCACAGCTCAGTGGTGGGTCGGGGCCAAGGCCAGGGCTTCTGGTTTTGTTATCTGCGTTGATTTGGTGACAGGACCTCTGCATTCGATGGAAATCATTGGCTTTAGAGGGTCCCACTTGTTCTCATTACTTTCCTCGCTGGCCCTAGGTAACTAGAGGGATGATTTTAGCGTGGATGGCAGAGAACAATACATGTAACCGCCCACTATGGCACTGGTGCTTTATTTGGGCTCTTTTTTAGATGTTTACAATATATAAAGGATTTTTTTACATGATGATTCTGATTTTCCTGTTATTTGTTCACTAGGAAAATAGTTTGAATCTATGATGTTCAGAGCCTAACTTTATTATAAACATTTTCTAATTCTTCTACTATCATCAAGCAACATTGTACTTGAGACAACGTTAGCATATATGTAATTTATTTTCTTGTCAGATTTACTTGACAGACTATCTTTTAATCTTGTGTGTCACGAGTGTAACTCTTTCTGACTAGTTCTGTTCAATACACATAATAAGTAATCAAAATAATAAATGAATAATTGAATATTAAGTTTTACACAGGGCTGGGGATATAGCTCAGTGGAATAAGCGCTTGCCTAGCAAGCGCAGGGTCCTGAGTTCGATCCCCGGTACCGCAAAAAAAAAAAAAAAAACAAATTCCTCAAAACAGACTCATGTATCTGCTCTTTGATGTCAAAAATATTAAAAGAAAGAGAATTAGTAAAGAAACGGGCTTTCTTAAAATATCTCCAAAACCTGGCACATTAGGACATTTCTGACTTATAGAAACATTTTTTTCTAAGTTTATTTGAGACTGAATTAGCTCTGTGGTAAATACTTCCCCAAAAGCCCATCCCACATTCTGTCTGGGCGCAACACCAATACTATCAGCAACAGCAATGAAAAGCTGAAGGCAAGTGTCACTCTACACGCAATGCAGCAACAAAATAAAACAAACCACCATGTCCCTCAGAGCATAAGTACAAAGGTGAGGTCACTCTCACAGTTGCATTCTGGGGGATTCTGTGTATGTGAAACTGTACAAGCTTTAGATGAGCATTTGTATTATGCTATCATGGAAAGCAAGAGCGGACAAAGTAGGTTAGCACTAAAATGGCAAGAAGGATTCCATGATTCACAGGGTGTGATGGGAAAGGTGTCCTAGTATTTGCAGGCACAGGTTACACAAATCCAGATAAATTAATGGCTCAATACCACATAGCCCCACTTAGTTTGTCCAGTTAAAAAACTCACATTCTTCTCATTCAGATGAAACTTCTGGCAATCTGTGAAAACCAATTCATAATCTGAGAGAGGAAGAGTAGATTGTACTTTATTGTAATACTATTAATCCTTCCTTGAGCTACAAAGGAAGGATATTTTTATTCCACTTTTTCTGTGTATGCAACAAAAGTGGGCTTGGTTTGTTGCTTATTTGAAGATTCCTGAGAAACCTGATGATTTTGAGTCTGAGTGCAGTAAAGTGAAAATAATTATTGAAACAATATCTGCATCCCTCTGGGGACTGTGTGGTTCTGAATTATGCAGTTTTCTAAAAACAGTATCATGTTGAGGCCATCTACAGTAAGATAAATTTGTTTTAATAACAAGATGATGCAGCATGAGCTTTTCCAGAGGTTGTTACACTGGTGTGAAAGCTTTACAGATTTTCAGGGCCTAACACAATGTCAGGGATAAAAAAAGGGCTCAATAAACATTTATCAAAAAACATGCAAAAAGGGAAGGATGACTATATTGTGCCAAAGGTCTGCTGCTGTCAATAACTGTTTCTTCAATTTTGCCAGAGCGCTGATGTTCTTTCGAACTGGAGCAGTTTAGATTACTTCATCTGAGCATGACCTATTTGCTCTGTTATTTTTTAGCCATTTTAATTGAGGCTAAAAATTTCAAATTGAATTCCAATGTGTTCCTTCCTAGTTTACCACTTTCTTAGCCAAATAACTGCCATTGTTTTTTTTTAATTCCAATTTAATCTATTATTATCACTTGGCTAAGCAAACACAGCTGGGTAGTAATGAATAGAGTTCCTACATTTATAGATAAACAGTAGAAATGCTGCTCCACAGTTCATTCTCTAAGGCAGAATAAGCCATAGAACAATTCTCCCTCTGATTTAACATCACAAAAATTGTAAATGCTCTACTGATGTAATATGAATAATTTCATGACTGATCATTGTTTGTACTATTAAATGCGAATGCTAAGTAGATAGGTAAATATGATACAGTCGTTACAGTCTTCTTATCCATAAGTTAGTCCAACATTTGAAAAAATGATATTATTAGCTTAGAAAATATGCACTGAATAGGCACAAAGTTTTTTAAAGTTGGAATCCAGACCATCTTATCTGATGTCTAGACCTCATTTCTCATTAGTAATGATTTTAGTGTAAAAAAGTCCTTACATAAAAGAGCTAAGGATGAATTCCAGTATCTAGGATTCAAACCCATTTCAACTGCATTACCACATTTTCAAAAAACAATTCTATTGGACTTTAACGAATTTTTTTTAAAGTCAAACATGAGTCAATGGTTATTACATGATGTCATATACATGGCAGACTTACATACCAAAAGGATAGCATTCACATTTTAAAACTAAATCTTTCAAATTACAAATTGTCAGCCATTGGCTATCACAGAAACAAAGCACAGGTGTAGTACTTTTTATGCTTTGCAGTAAATTAAATGCTGTTTCCACCCACTGAGTTCCCAGTCTGAAGTTTCTCACATTGTAAGTAATTAAGTTTGCATGCTCAGTTAATACTTGCACCTGGGAACCAGATAATTTGCATGTACACAGGGCTCAGGCCTCCATTCACAAGCAATCTCTTAGCACAAATAAATCTGCAATAACCAAAAGAACAGAAGTGATTTAATAGTCCCACAAAAACACAAGCCTCCAACATGCTGTCTGCTTGCTTGTCATTTTGCTGTTGTCAGAACTGTTATCTATTAAATAAAAACAGTAAGAAAGTTTCCTGCCAAGGAAATTCTTTGGGGAACACCCAAAAGATTTAGGAACAGTAATTGGCTAATTTTGGATAATTCCTAAGCTTTCTTCATGTTCTCTCTGTGTAATGGACAGCCAACTTTCATAGGTTTGGAACAGATTATATCATTTTCTTGCAGAATATGTATAGAAAATAAAACATAAATTTCCAAGGTAGCTAGGAGAAAACACTCATCTAATACTGGTTTGTCCTCTAATAGGTAAATACGATTATTTCTTACTTGCTATTTTAATCTTCAATTTCAGTGTTCTTAAATTCTGCTCTGTAAACTTTAGTCAATCTCTTATTACATTGTATCTATGCTGTCAAATTTGATAGCTATAAGAATTATGCTGATGCATTGTCATAATAGGTGCGCTCTTCTGGCACCATATGTTGTGCTCAGTTGTTCTGTCCTTGAACTTTTGTACTATGTCTCCTCTTTAGTCTTTCACCTTGTGCTGTCTTTTTCATTCTTTGCTGATTTTGAAGAGCTTCATTTTGAAAGAACTCTAAAAAGGCACTTCCAAATAAGTTTCCTGTTTGTCACACCTCTACCTGCTACACAGAAAAGAAGTTAAAAATATTATCAGTGGGGAAAAAGGTGAATTCAGTGAAGTATAAAGTGAACTTCTAGGTTATGTGCAAGAAAGTAGAAGCACCAGGTAATGATAGAGAAATAGTAAAACACCACATGTACATCCTGGAGAAAAGCATCTGCTAGTGCTCGCCTTGGCAGCACACGTAGGAAAAGGCAATCCGGGGAGGGTTAGCATGACCCCTGCTCAAGGATGACATGCGAATTTGTGAAGAGTTCCATAGTTTAAAAAAATTCACCAACAAAGTTAAACATGTAAGTTTTTTGTTTACAATTTTATGGACATTTCATGTGCAGTATAAAACAAGAGTCTAATTTCATCCTTTTGCAGTTGGAAATCCACTTTCTTGGCACCATCAATTGAAGTAACTATAATTTCCCTATAATTTCCTCCTCATGGATTTTTCTATTATTATTTCACTGTATATGTTTTTTGACTTACGTCTTGGCTCTGTGCCTTTGTCCATTGGTCTAGATGTCTAGTTTCTTATGTGGATATTGTTAAGGATTGTGGTCCAAGGAGGGTCCCCAAAGAGGGGGTGAAAACCTGAACTCACCCTATCCACCAGGTAGACTGCATGTTCACTGGCTTTTCTCATAGAAAATAAAAAGTTTCATTCAGAATTTTAAAAGTACACACTAAGAATACAGTGTGCAGGCTCAAGATAGAGTACAGTATGGTCTGCAATTGAGAATACTTGTTGGATCCTGAAGGTGTCTTTAAAGAAGGAAAGACAGCAGTTTGTAGGTGACTAACAAGGATCCAGAGACCAACTTACACGTTTATTGTATCTTTAGGACACTTAGGAATTTTTGGATTTAGTTTCCTGCAAGGAAAAAAAGGGCTTGAGTCACTTTTGTGTCTTAAACGTGCAGTTCTTCTTAAAAGTACCATTTTCCTTGTCCCATTTCCACTTCTCACTCTGGTCTGTCCTGCCTCAGTACCACCCTGTTGTATTAGCTGTTCGTGACGTCCTTACAAATCAAAAACATTGTGGGTAACTAGATAATAGTTCACACAGTCAATTTACTTGACTCTTGTAACTATTTCATTATCTATATGTAACAGGAAAACATCACGAGGTACCACTCAAATATGCAGATGTTTTAAAACAAAAAAAATCAAGAAGAACTTCCTGAAGGCAGTGTGTTAGATCAGAGGAGAGAGGACTCCCCATTTAGAACTGTTTGTGTTTAAATCCATCGGAGCAAAACCTGGAGAGTTCCTAAGAGCTGGGATAGAGGAGCGAGGGCCATAGGCCCTCTGTGTTTGCTCATTAGTATGCATTAAAGTTAGCCTCTACCTTTCCAAAGAGACTGGGAATTACCAATGCTACCACTCTTGATGGTCACATTTCAAAGAGATGGTTCCCAGAAAGCTGAGGTTACAAACGAGGAAATTGTTATGTAAATTTTTTATATCACAAAGGTGCAAAGAAAGAATTTACAGGGACACATTTTCTAGAGTAAATCTAGAAGGGAAGTCACAGGGCTGGAGGAGGAAACCTGTCTGATGCTCACTCTATGTGAAGAGAACATTGAGCCCTTTTGGTGAGCAGTTACGATGCTGGTAGAGGAAGCACCTCTCTCAGGCCAGTGTGGGTCTTTGCTTTAGCAGAAAGGTAAATTAAAACTGAAGCAAAAATTTACAAGAAAAGAAAGCTTTAGTTGGAAAGTTAGAGATAAGGATATAGAGGAAAATATAACCCTCAACTCGCTGGATGTCAGACACGCTGAATTCGTTCCACTCAAAATCAAAGAATGAATTCTAAGGAGCAACTGAGTTTAAGAGTAGGAAAGATTTACTGAGAGATCGCTCCTGAGAGAGGAGGGGAACCAAAAGTGGGATACCATCAGGGCCCTTTCTCCAAGTTGATTTATACAGTGAAGTCACAAGTGGGTAAAATATGAGTTGAACGGCTGTCAACCTACAGGATTATAAGTATAGCTGTTTTCCTAATACTGACCCAATATGGGGAGGGTGGGTCTGATGCTCTGGTCACCTACCTGGGTGACTGATGCCTACCCAGGCTTCCTGGACCAAGTGGTGCTAATTGTAGTATAATTCCAATTATCATTTATCCCTTGAGAGGCATGCATCTTTCTTGGGTTTCTTCAGTCACACCTTCAGCCCCAGTTCTGATTTCTCCACCTTTCACTGGTTTCCTTGAGAGCCCAGCCCCTTTTCAACCATATATTAGTTTCTATCTAACTCTGTTGTCTATAACACAAAGATAGGCTCCACTTTAGGTAGCTGGACAGGGCACATTTTTTTTTTCCAACTGCCAAATCACATTTATTTTATTTCTACTTTAAGAATTATTAAATAAAACATTATAGATAATACAGAGTTTAACTAGACAAGATGGTAGGAATTCACCAATGGTTGTTCCATTGCCTCTTGTTATCTTCAAATCAATTGCTCACATTACCAGACACAAGCATGCAAAATTGGTCAAAATATAAAAAATTTTAAGCATTTACTGTTCCTTTCAATATACCATCAGACATAAGCAGTCCAGTTTTCCCAGCTATTCCTCTATTTTATTTTACTACTCTCTTTAAAATAAAAGAATTATTTGCAGATCAGAAAATAACTTCAGTTGACCTTTTCTGCAAATATTTTAATATCAACTGAATATACTGAAAAAGGTAAGGGGAATTCTCACAACTTTTAACAATTGTGACAACTTAACCACCTACAAATGTTTCTCATTGCATTTTGTAAGATGGTTTAAAACTGAAAATGATTTGAAATGTAGTAAAAATTAATAACAGCTTACCGAAATTTGTAGCTGTAAATCCCATGATGGAAACAATCTTTGGTTTTGTCTTGGCCATGGAACTCCGCACATTCTAATACAGGGGTTTAGACTGAGCTATCTGCAAAGATGGGGGGCAGCTTCAAGGACTAACTGGTAGGTGTGGTACCACTGATCATTAGCCAGGCCCCATGTCCTGGCTGACCAGAACTTTCTCATGCTTCCTGGGAGTTCAGCTATTTGAGTCAAGAATGGAAACAATCTTTTTTAACAGAATAAAAAAAATAATAATAAAATAACAACAGACAGAAACAAAATAAAGCAAAAACAAAAAAATGATACAAGGTTTCAAAATAGAATGATAGGAATTAGCACTGGTTGTTATATCACATACTGTTATCTTCAATAAGGTTGTATCATTTCTAATTTTTTAAAAATTATTTTATTCTCTTTAATAGTTTGATCACTGTATCATTCTCACATCTGGTAATCTGAACAACTATTTTATTTTTTAAAAAGTAGGTACTTTAGTAGCTATGTGTGCAAATTTCAGCTTCCATTTTGTCAAGTAAAGTAAAATCTATATGTAGACACAGGACCATCTCAGCCCTGCAGGTGGAAGCAGCTTTTCCTGAGGCAACCCCCTTAACCGTAATGGCTTTAAGCATGTTTATGGCACAGGAGTGGATTTGATCAAATTCCCAAAGTCCTATACAGTAACCCTGCATAGAACATCTTGGCAAGAAGAGTTATGAAAAAAAAAAAAAAAAAAAAGAAGAGTTATGAATCTCTTGATACTGCATGCTGGATTGGACAGGCAGATTCCAGGCTCTGTGCACGCCTTCAAAGAACTGCAAATGAGCTTCTTCTGGCACAGAAAAAGAAGCTACATTCATGAAAAAGCGTGGGAAGATGTGCTTGGGTCAGGGCTGTGCCAACAGGAACACAAGTGTAACATGAACAGAGAAACGTTCCTGATACAATAGGAAAGCAAAGAGCACAGCACACACAGGTAAATCAGGCTTTCAGATTTAAAACATGTGCACACCAGCCTGTGTGTCTCTCACCAGATCTCTGGGTAAGATTGACAGGAGTGATTGACAAAGTCCTGCATCGTTTCTGGTACTTTCAGCAAGCCTGCCTGCCCCACAGGTCACTCTGATTAGGTTACATGTATGCGACACAGTCCATGTTCATGAACTGTTAGCAAGTTCTGTGTGGGAAAATGTTACTGAAGGCCAAACCTAGCATGCATATGCCCTGGCCTGGCATCTCAGCTCAGTGCTTATATAAGGATACAAAAAATATAATGCCAAGTATTGTAATCAGCTCAACTAACCTTTTAAATAGAATTGTTTTATATTGTTTATGATGAGATTAAAAATGTTCTTCAAGAAAAACTGCAAATTTACTTCTGGCACATGGGAAAAATTTTTGAGACACTTTTATAGAACAAAATATGAAGGTAAGTTGATCAGCATAGTACCAGTCATACTCACTAGAGAAAGAGATTTAATGTAAGGCACATATATGATTTAATATAAGATCTATATAGCAGTGTCCACCTGCAGAGTCAGATGTGGAACAGGGCAAAGGGGTTGTCTGCATGCTGGAGAGCTGAAGGATCCAGTCCAAAGTCGAAGACCTGGAGCTGGCTGTAGAGCCTCGTGCCAGTCCAGATCAGGAAGCCAAAGGATCTGTCTTGGAGGCTGAAGAGTCTGCATGAGCCGCAGAGATTGAGCTTCATGACTGAACGTGGAAGCGGGGTTTGTAATGTGCCCCTCTTCCCCTTTGCTGAGGTTATCATCAAATGAGATGAATTTTCCTGAGGTCTCACGTTCAGCCAGACTGAAAAGTTCTCAGCTCTGTCACGTATGGACACTGTCCCTCAGCCCTCCACCCTATCTCAGAGCCTAGTGCAGAATTCAGGCCCAGAACTCTGTAAGAAACATCTTCTCTGGGTTTTTCGGCTTTCAACTTTCACAGGAATTTCTTGTGCATCTAATCTTGTCTTACCAACTCTTCAGAGGCAGGTTTGAACTCATACTCAGGTACGCTCAAAGAAATAAAGATAGGTATAAAGAAGACAAAGAAAATAATGATTTAGTATTGTATTTTTAAGAAAAACTATAGCCTCAGGAGCCAAAATGTACCCAAGATTACAATGCGTTATTCTCTTCCAGCAAACTCATTCCAAAACATAAGAATCTTAAAGATACAATGAACATGAAAATTGTCATGGGTGCTTTTTCACAGGAAAATTGCTCTTTGTCCCACAGAACGCCACCATGAAACAAGCAGCGCTATTAAGTGGACAGCATATTTCTACACTTCACACACATGCACAGGGTTCACATTCTGACCCAGCCCACTTAACACATAGTAGAGATGCACATCCTATACCAAACATCTGAAGACACCCCCAAAACCATGTAAAAAACTTCAAACCCAGACATTAGTATGTCTCTCTCCAGGACGAGTATTCCGTTCTCTGAGGGTGTGCTTTTAAAATTCCACCAAATAAGCTTCTGAATAATGTGTTATGAAAATCCTTTTTCTTTCTAGAATGGAATGGTAATGAAATGATGACAAATGCTAACATCAACTTTGAAATATTGTCATTTACCTAAAAATAAATATGAATTAAAAACCAAAGGCAAAATATATTAGTTTTTCAAGAGAAAGAATGTAGAAATCAAAACACAGAGTAGTCACATCTTGCACTATAGTTCACCTGCATTTTTCTGTTTTGAGAGTTTGGACCTTAAACACCTTGGCTCAGAATCGCCACGCTGCTCATCTTTCAGGCAGTAATGAATATTGTTCTTCCAGGGTGTGCTGCTGACCTGTAGTCAGTGTACATAAGACACACAGTAAAACCAATAGAGGACAATTCATACTTGAGAAACAAGCTTTGGAGTGAGAACTAAATTTCTAGGTAAAGTAGAAATATATAAACCCAACACTCAAAAAATTTTGAAAGCTAAATAGTAAGATGCTTAAAAATATTATATTATTTACATACAGAGCAAGAAATAAATAAAATGCCACATATCTATTATCAGTTTCTTCATTGCAAAATGGTAAGAGGAGTCTTTGCAGAACATGAAGGAAATGAGTTTCTGACAGAATTCACAAAGTGCACAATCTAACAAAAGTTTTACTCTTCCACAAAGTTGTTTGCAGAAGCCCGATAGTCAATGATAGATTGGGTAAGGCTCAGATAAGCTGTACACAAGAAGATCCAATAGAGATGAGAAAAACAGTGGGACAGAGACTCAAGCCAGAGCAGCTCCTTACATCTCTGGAAATAGAATTATTCCCAGCTGTATCTCAGCAGATTATCTGCAAAGGATAAGACATCTTTCTTGTTAAATTAATGATGCCACCTATGATTGTTCAGGGAATTTAAACCACTCAAGAATTTTTTTTTTTAGAAAAGAAAGAAGAGGGCAAGTTTTCAAAAGGTTCAAATATTTCTTCAAAAAACTAGCTATACAGGGCTGTATGTCAGGCAGTAAGGATTTGCTCTACACAATAAACTGAATGATTATGTTTTGCATGTACAATATATAATCCATATCTTATAAATCATGTGTATAATTTTAATATATTACATTTGTAAATGTATTTGTGTTACACATACAGTACACGATTCTGCCCACAAACGGGCATGTGTATGGATATACTTCTGATTTTTCCCTAAACATCCTATAGAATGATAGAATTCCACATTTTAAACAACCTTAATAAAATTATAATCTTAAGAGTCAGGTAAACTTTTCCTTTAATTAGTATGTCTGTGTTGTATTTTACAACGACTACAAGTCAAGGAGAAGAAAGGCTGCCAGATGGAAACCAAGTGCCCTAAGCCCCACAGGCACCAGAGAAAACAAGATGTGAATCTCTAGATACTGCCATTGTGTGTTCTCACTCTTATGGTTATTACTTAGCAAGCAAAAAGTACTTATCACTTAAGAAATAATGTCTGACCATAACAGATGATATTTATATTGACATAACAGTCAATACAGTCATCTATTACTTCAATAAAAGCAATATCTCCATTTTCAAGATGCAAATTGTCCACAGTTATTTTGCTGAAATTGATTCAAATGGTATTAGTCTTTAAAAATCACTTTAGGATTATATTTATCTTAAAAACAGTCACATATTTGGATAAATGCATAGCTTGAAATTACTTTGCTGTATCAGAAGAGATGGATGTGGCACCCACTAAGTTCTGGGTGCCAAATCAGTAACGATGTATATTTTCTTCTCCTTGATATAATTTTTTTTTTACTTCCATGAATTTGCTTTACATGTGCATGAAGTCTTGTATTTGCCAATTAGCTTAATTTGAATATATAAAATTCACAAGGGTCATGATATATATAATAAAATTTAATATGAGACAATAGATGTTTAAATTTGTAATGTTTTTTCTAAATCTAACAATCTATAAATTTCACTTTGCATGAAAAACTAATATTTTGATGGTTTAATATTAAACATTGATTAAATACAAATACAAAATTGAGATCTACTTTAAACCTACGAATATAAAAATGTTATGCAAATTTACCAAATTTAAAGAAAATTTGACAGTAATTAAAATAAATTGTGAGTTTTCCTTTGCATATTGGATAATATTCCTCTAGCTAAAAAAAATTAGCTAGTTGCTTGAAATATTTAAATATCCAGAGAATCTTCAAGCAGTGCTTTAATTGATAAAATCATCAGAAAATAGCCTGAATTTTCATCAAACTCATAGTATGAATAGTTAGAATCTGTTTAGTATAACTGTGTTAGTTTTCCTTCACTATAACACAAGCCAGTGTTGACTAATATGTGAAGAAGAAAGGTTCATTTTGACTCACAGTTTTGGTGGGTCTAGTTTATAACCGGAAAGTCCCATTTCCCTGGGCCTCTGGTGTGTGTTCTGGGGAGAAATCGTGGAGAGAACATGGTAGAACAAATTCTTAAACTCACAACCAAGAAGCAAGAGAAAAAGAACAGGCCATAGTTTCAGAATCTTTTTCAGAGACATAGTCTCAGTGACCCCCAAACCTTCCACAAAGTCCCACTCTGAAAGGTGCTACATCCTTCTAATGTGGTTACCTGTGGACATAGCATTTAACACATGAGCCTGTGGAGGTACATTAAAGATCTAAACTACAGCAACCACTAATTAATGAACTGTGTTTATAATATTCTTTATAAATTATGTGATTTTACATGTTTTCCTTTTTGTTCTTTTGTTTCTTTCAACACCTAAGATTGTGCACACACAGTGCAACAGAGATTCCCAAATGGGAGAGACATAAAATGAAGAATAATGAGTTTTGTGTTCATGCTATGTCAACAAAGGAAAAATATGTTGCTTGAAAATCAGGCTGAAAAATGATACTGTGAAGATTTAATAATCGGGAGGGCTTGTGAGCAACTTTCCTTGACTGGCTATCTGCATGTATTAGAATTCAGCCTCTGTTTGTGAGTTGACCGTTCATGCTGTACTGGTCCTGTTCTGCATTGTGAGATATGCAAATAATCACAGTTATTTTAGAAAATACTCAAAGTACTTAAAAACTTTTCCTAAAAATACACTTCGAGAAAGAATGGTAACACTTGGAAGAGTAAAAAAGAATATAAAAAGTTCTAGGCCATAAACTCACAGTCAAGAGTCTTGTGACTCATAGACTGACACTGTGTCCCAAACCCACACTAATAATAATGACAACGACTTCTGCCAACTTTTGAGTGTTTGTGGTGTGCTGGGTTCCAATAAGTAACCTTATGGGTTTAATCTACTCTCAGAAGTCACCAATACGAAAACCATGATACAATATCTTTGGACTCTAAGTATAATATTTTACACTATGTTAAACATGTTTTGCTAATACCATTTTCTTTTAAAATTAAAAAAAAAAAAATCAGTGCTGGGGATTTGGCTCAGTGGCACAGTACCTGCCTGGCAATCATGAGATACAGAGTTCGGTTCCTGGTACCAAATAAATAAATAAACAAAACTGAAAAAATCACAAATTAATACTCATTGAGTCCCTATGCCAAGTTTCAACAATGATTATGAGTGGAACAGAATGAGAGATTTTAATGAAAGATTCCCATTTTTAAGTTTATTTCACATGTGATATATTCAATTAGTTCTGAAATACAATACAAACAATATGCTAATCCTTTCTGTAAAGTGATTCAAAGGAAGATCTAAAAGAAGAAAGATAACACAAAACAAACACTGAGTCTGAGGAGGGATGCCAGGATTTGGTAGCTCAAATGCGAGACTAATTTTAAGGAGACTGAAGGAAACTCCAGATCCTGCTGTATTTCATAAGATTCACTGTTGCTGGACCTGTTCAGATAGAAAAACAGGAGCAAAAGTGAAAGAAAATGGTGACTTCAGGCAAGAAAACCAGTGGTTTTGTGGTGTTAGTTTTATACAACATAAGCTATATACACGAGTGCCGACAGGGAGAGACGGTTGGAGAAAAGGTATGCAGATTGCTACGCTTATATTTAAATATCCCCCAAAGCCTCTGACACTCAAATGTGGTTCTTGGCAGGTGACTGGACCATGGGGCTCAGGGCTGACTTCTGGGACACGGTGTCTGGTCTGAAGAAGTGGGTAACTGTGGGGCGTGACTTGGAGGAGTTTATTTCCCTCTCTGGTTCGGTAAATCTCCCTGCTTTCTGGACCCCCTAACCGAACAGCTGTTCCTGTTAGACTTTTCCGCATGCCCTACTGTCTTGGAGCTGCCCGACCATGCAAGGGCTGAGGCTACTGAAACAGAAGCCAAAATAAACTTCTCCTCTAAGTAGCAAGTGTCAGCATGGCACCTCTGCCACAATGGAAGTGACTAAGATATGAATTTTTTTTTAAAAAAAGCCATTAAAACACACACACACACACACACACACACACACACACACATGGCACTGCAAAAAGGAGAGCAGAGTCCAAGGTGGAGGAGGACACTTCAGCCCGCGCAGGAGACGGAGGGCGGCCGCAGAAAAGGTGCACTACCGTGCACACCGAGCAAGAAGTGTGTGGAAAAGAATGCCGTTGGCGACACTTCACGCCTTTGGAGAACATGCAAAGCGAGGAAGAAAAGTGATCACTAGTTAATACAATGGCTTTTCTGATTTTAGCCATTTGAAATCTTTGGAAAATTATAAAATTTTCACTATATAGGTATACTTCTCTATTCACATTCAAACTTATGTAAACATTTCTATGTTTTGTTTATATGATTAGCCAAATATATACTTAAAAACAGTAAGCGCATTTTGTGTTTGTTTTGTTTTGAGACAAGGTCTCATTTTGTTGGTCAGGCTGGCCTTGAACTCACTATGTGGACCAGGCTGGCCTTGAACTCACAGCAATCCTCCTGCCTCTGCTGCCTGAGTGCTGGGTTACAAGAGTGCGCTGCAAAGCCCAGGTCTGAAATCAACTTTTACTCTCAGACAGAGTAGAGCTTTTTTTATTCTCTAGAATAAACTGTTTCATCTAAATACTGAGTGTATCCGCATAACAATCCAGCTTTCCAACACTGAGGACTCTGCATTCCAAAGACATTGTTTTGTTCAAAATTGATTGAATTTTCTCCAGCTTCATTAATGCTCCTGCCATCATGCCCTAGCGTCGGGGCAGCCATAGGCCTCAGGAACTGAGAATTCAACTTTGTGAAAGTGATCTTACTTTCCAGGAACTGTGGTCTGAAGTGAAAGAGAGAGAATAAGTATAATTAAAGGCACACACTCTTCCAAATTACACTTACATTAGTAATGGTCTATAGTTCCATTTCTAGTGTCCTTGCCTGAAGTTCAAAAGACTACATACTGGCCATGAAAAAACTACGGGGAAAAACTGGTCATTGTATTTTTCACATGCTGTTTTGATTTTTAAATTATTTCAACTTTATGGCAGTTTTCATGTTTAACCAGAAGTGCAAGTGAATTGTGTAGTTCCTGAATTTCCACCTTCTTGTTTAAGTTGCATACTACAATATTTTGCAGAATTAAATTTAAGAAGTGGAAGAAGGTGCAATAAATGAAATTCTCTTTTTCAAATGCACATGATCATTTGATGTCTGTTATACGAAAGGGTCATTAATTTATTTTGACCACCTTGCACATACTTGTCTGGGATAAATGTAAGCATATTTAATAGATTATCTTAATTTAGAGACAGTTTAACTCAAAAAACTGAAATTTTGAATAATGCTATCGAGAAAATCTATGATTAACCTAGTAAATTTTAGTCAATTCATCACACTGGAAAATGATCAGAATTTTATTGGAATTCTCTAAAGAACTAATGAATGTATTTAACCTGAGTTATCAAAGGCAGAATTTTTTTTATCACTTGAAAGAAGGTAGACATTTTGCTTATTGTTGTCTGAAATATTTAATATAATATTTAGTTCATAGTATGAGTCCAATAAATATTTATAACAGTAATGAAATCACTATAAAATGTGATCTACTTTATCTAATTTTCCCTAAATCTTCCAGTGCTTGTAAAAGCAGACCTGTTTTTGCACGATTTCAATCATTTTCCTGTGCTGTTTTCCCTTGTACTTGTTTCCTTTCTTTTCTTCATGATCATCCTCATTAGTTCAATTTTTTGTTAATTCTCTTTGTTGTTTAGTCCTGTCAGTGCTCAAACGGTTTAGAAGTAGGAAGGTGAATGTTTTAAATACATACATTTCCATTGTATATGAATCTGAGAAATCTATGCTAGTGCTAAACTGACTGAAATACAATCTTCCTCCCAAAATATCTATCCTCTATCTGAAAGGATTAAAAATCCACATAATAATGTATTAAAAATTATGTCTTGCTCCCATGTGATTTCCTGTGCACATTTACACAAGCTGCCCTTCAGTTTCACATTTGGACTGAATGTCAGTGAATATATTTTGGCTTAAAATTCAGGTCTGCTTAGTGTTACTGCCGGCATTACCGACTTTCTCTCATTCATCACACCCTGTTCTTTATAACCTTTTCTAATAGTTTCTTAACCTCTCTGGAGTAACATAGCTGAATTTTTTCTCTGCTCCTTCACTTCTGGCTCAGTTTCCACTCAAGAACCACATGAAGGAGCTTTAGCTTTCGTTACCATGGCAGTGATGCTCAGCTGTGCCATTTGTGTATGCTTGCTGCACAGCAGATTTACAGGAAATGCCTTTGCTTACAATGAATTTAATATTATCACTCCTTAAAAATTTCAAAAATCTACAAGTACTAGGTTTTTTCAATCCTTCAAATAAACATTCT
Source organism: Dinomys branickii (assembly GCA_004027595.1). Classification (NCBI taxonomy): domain Eukaryota; kingdom Metazoa; phylum Chordata; class Mammalia; order Rodentia; family Dinomyidae; genus Dinomys; species Dinomys branickii. Next base: position 28,473 of record PVLD010015621.1, on the reverse strand, counting down.
AAAAACAATTTATTTTAAGTCCTCTGAAATGTATTTAGTGGGAATTTCTGATTATGCTACCTCAGTTCTTACTTCTTTGAGATTTTTACCTGAAGAGACTTGTCCTGCAGATTAGACTTGTGAAAGTAGAACATGACTTTGCGGAATGATAGGCATAGATTCTTTGGGCAGACTCAAGCAACCAGTAAAAGGAACATTGGCAAAACTGAACATATATTTTTGGAAAAATCAACTGGACTAAGAAATGTTGTTAAACCTGTCTTTGAATGTGAAATTTATTCTCAACACTCAATTTTAAGTGTTACTCACGAAAGCTGTATCAATATAGTTTTGAAGGTCAAAATTAACATTACATTTGGAAAAGAATATACATGGATGCATTTTCTTTTGTCTATTAGACATTTAGAGGCATTTGACAAAACATTTTAAAATATCTTCAAAATTGTGTCTTCTTGATTGTCAGGGTTGACAAAGACTGAAACTTGGATATATATATTTTTGGGGGGGTGCTGGGAATTGAACTTGGAATCTTGCACTTGCTAGGCAAGTGCTTGGCCGCTGAGCTATATCCCCAGCCCCTAGGAGTCATTCTTAACATTATTGTTTATGTAAAATTTTTAGCATGTATTAAAAATGTTAAATATTACACTTTTTTAGTTTGGAAATATAATTTGTTCTCAAGAACCATGTTTTAACAGTGGGATTTCTGCCGTTGGTTTGTGACACACTATCAATTAGGGTGCATGGGGGAATACAGAAAAGCGTACTAGGTAGGCTTATAGTGGCCGCTTGTGCGTGCAGGAGGGGAAGAACCCTGTGCTCAGGGGCATGGGCAGATCCAGTGGAAGGGTCAAGCCTTGGAGCTCACTGCAGTCTGGAGAAGGCTGGAGCTCACTGCAGAAACTATAAGGCGGAAAGGTTTTTAGTGGAAGGCTGAAAAGTCTGCTGGAGGTCTGGAGAAAAATATCCAAAGGCAGTGAAAAAGACAAGAGCTTCTCCAAAGAAGCAAAAGGAAAGATTTCCTCCTTCTTTCCCCTTTTATTGTGTCCAGGACCAAGTCTCCTGGTTGGTGCCACCCACATCAGGAGTGGGTCTTGCCTCTCAGATGGTGGCCTACATGTCAGTCAGCCACAGATGCACTTGAACTGTGCCCCTTGATCTACACATTTCTTAATCCAGTCAAATTCACATCACAAGTATCACACACACACACACACACACACACAAAAAAAAAAAAAAAAAAAAAAAAAAAAACCAACGTAAATTTTCTACTTCATCCCCACCTGTAAGAGTCTTCCATATAAGATGTATGATTCCCAGAGTTTGGAAATTAAAAGAAATGGATAGATTATCCTTGATGATCACTTTAGCAATCTTGATTAAAGAGGACAAAATAGTAGTTAAAGATTAATAAACACTAACATGGTATTTGATAATAGTTGCTCCTTTGAAATCAATGTATAATTGTTATCTTTTTGGCACAAGAACACTAGCAAAATTTTTCATCACAATATATATGCGTTAGTACCATATGCATATATGTTACATTTTTTCTGTGATATCTGCAAATTCATGGCGTTCTTCAGCCCTTCAGTCTAATTTTTCACTCTTCATAACTGCACACGTGGTGCTGACAGTGCCAGTTAGCTCCTACAGGGTCAAACTGACATCTAAGTTAGACTAAAATACTTAAAAACATCTGATGTTGACAACAGGTTAGGCTCACATCTTAGAGTCTATGAATAAGCACAGTACTAACAGTAGAGATGATTACATGCTTGGTATTGGATTTATGAATATTCATGTCAAAATTTATTTTCCACCAACATAGGGAGAATAACTCAACTCATTATCCAGACCTACTAACAAAAAAAATGTGCTTATATTCAATGTACAACATATATTTTAGATATATTTCTTATATCTACTAGCAATGACCAAGACAGTGGATCATCAGGAAATCTCTTTTTATTATTGTGAAAGGTAACAATTGTAAAAATATTTTTTGACCTCTGTTCCTATTAAAATCCTTCTAAATATTCCTCAGTCCACTGAAATCACAATAGTGAGTGAAAGCAAGATTTGCTCGCTGTCATTAATTCTCCATCTTACAAAAGGGAGCTGTCTACCTTCTAAATTATCTGTTCTTTTGTAGAGAATGGGAGAAAATTATGAACTAGAAGCCCTTCCAAGTAGATCTTTCCATAAGCTTCTATGGTTTAAAATAGCACTAAAGTAAAAGTGAAAATCTGAGAATATTTAGCTTTCCATAATCAGACCCAGGTAAGCAAGTCACTTTATTAAGGATGTTTAATAATCACAATAATTTGTCTATTGGTATGTGGCATAACATTAACTTATTTTGCCTCTTAGAAAGTATGTATTCTTCCAAAGAAATAGTATAGGTCACTTAAGAAACATAGAATAACTATGTTATCATACTAATAGTAATGTTGTTAAAGACTTCGAGGTAGGAGGCAGCTAGTATATACGTATACATACATACATATATATATATACACACACAAAATTATAATAATTACAAATATCTAAGTAATATCCTTATCAGCACTGTCAATGTCAGTATAAATAATACCTTACTTTCTGAAGTGATAACCAAAGTAAATTATAATTTTGTTTTGGAGCAGTACAGATAAATGCTACCGGATACAGAGAGTAATAAATCGAAATTCCAAGTTCATAAGCCAGTAATCTAGGGTATTCTAGAAATAAACATGAAAACTATTATAAAAGTATAAAGTGATACATAGAAATTTTGAGGTTTTCCTATGAAGAGAAAATTATATGCACTTTGTGAGCTCAGAGATGATCAGACCTTACTTTGTGGACGGGCTAGTAATAATTCTAAATACTCAGAATAATTTTCAGAAGTGGCAGTGAAAGAAAAGGAGGTGAATGCAAATGAAATAAAGGAAGCAAGTGAAGCAAAGATTGTGGGGACTGTAGGGCCTAGGAAGTGGCTGTTACCAGTGTTGATATAAAAAATATGCTAAGAAATAATAAAAGAAAATGTTAAAATTAGAGTAGAATCCAGTTCGGCTTGCCAAGCTTGCAGAACACTTTCATGTAGAAACCATATGACTGCTGTTGCATACTATTGATAGCTACAGGAATTTAATCTACGAGGTATTTCAAAGAATATATTAATGTCTATGCACATTTGCTATATATTTGAATTATAAAAGGAAGTATATGTTTTATGTTGGTCAAGTTGAAATGTATAATACATAACCCTTATATGTTTAAATGTTCTCAGCTGTAGAACTAAAAGTTTTTGGTATATTTTGAATACTGGGAAGACTAAAACAAATAAATGAGATTCATCTATTATGATTGTTGTAGTTTTTGGCAAAGTATCGATAACACCATACATGACTGCTGACGGATTCAATCTTGTAGGTACAGCTCAAACTTTCTCAAAGAACATATTAAGCAGATGTACTGTCTTCCAGGTGTAAGGTTTATAGAAGAAAAGATTATTTCTAATCTTGTTTCACGTGTAATTGAACAATTCCCTGGGAAGATAAATTTTCACTAAATTGCATCATGACATTTTCACAGCTTCAGTTTCCCTTAATGCTGTCTCAAGTAAGTGCATGAAATATTCTCTTTCATTTGTCTCAGGGAAAGCTGAGAGTTTATGTCAAATTTCAATAGGCAGGAAATATGAAGAATGAAATTAACCACAAATTAAACAAAAACTAGTGGTACAATGCTTGTTCCAGGCAGTGAATAGGACAACATTTTCACACAAACCCCATAAACCTCACACCACACACCTATGCATATCCTCCAACCTGATGGCTCTGGTGAAAGCCAGACACAAACAGACATAATCCAGCAACTCTGTTTTTCTGGTTTCATAGAAAGACAAATTTATACAAAATTCCTGTGACATAATCCTTTAGAAACCATAAGTTTCATTCTTTTAAAAGTAACATGTAGAGGTCCCTGTCTACACGGTCTTAATTTGTTCCATAATTTTTTAGAAGATGGCCACATTTGTGTTTGGGTAGGAAGGGTGGCCGCGGTTCTGCTTGTCACCCAATGTGGAATTGGTAAAAAAAAAATAAAAAAAATTCCCCAACGCTTTTGTTTGCTAACTGAATTGCAAAGAAAAACGTTCATGTACTGAAGTACCACTATGATCATTCGTTTTTTATATCAAGGTAATATGGGATGTCAAAAATTTTTGTTGTGTGTTGTCATTATTTTTCTCCTCATACTACATAGATAACATTTATGAGAAATAGGAAGTTTATTCTATTTGGCTGCTCGTGCACGGGTGCATATTGTTTTGGGTAGTTCAGCTAGGTCATAAAAGGTGAAAGTTTCCACTTAACCTTCCAAAGATAAAAATTTAAGGATTTGACATGTCAAACCTGCAGTACTATTATGGAATAGCTAATCAGCAGTCTACTGACATTATCTCAAATCTTCCATTCCTGCTTTGCTTTGTCAATTTTTCTATTCACACTAATACATTTTAATGAAAGGGGATTTATATAAATTTTCAGCTTCCTTCCTTTCACATGTAATGCTTACTTTATTCTTCTTGAGTTGTTTTTCATCTTTTTACTTTAGTTATATTACTGTTCTCTCTAAAAGAATGACTTTTTGTGGATTACAAGGGTCAGGGCTCTTGAATTCACTTTGTACAGTATCTAACCATGACAGAAGCAGATATCTCCTTCATAAATGATGGCCACAACTGTGAGCAGAGGCTGCTGTCATTAATAATTCAGAGAAAGGGAAAATCTTGGAAGCCAAGCAATTAGTGGGAAAGAAAATTCATATATATTTTATGGATCCTGAGTGGGGAATCATCGGCATCATAAGCTTATAAAAGTCAGGGCCTGTTCACAAAACAAGGTGATAACATCACAGCATCAGTACAGGCAAGTTCCCTTAGGGTAATTTTGTATTTTGAAAAAGGGCTTCCTTAAGATACAGTATCAGATATTTTGTCTTATCAGTGGGATGGAGTAGTTAGCATAACAAAAACCTGAACAATGTCAAAGAATATCTTAAGTTTTCCTTACAAATTTATCATGGAAAACTTGAAATATCTATTAATTTTCCAAAATTTGTAAAGGAAAAATTCAATTCTCTAAGTCAGGTGAATTTATCATTTTTCCAGTGATTGGATTTTAAGAGTTGCAAATAGCATCTTCCTTTCTTGTCACTGCCTTTCTCTCCCTAACTCCATCTCCGTCCCTCTCTCTCCTCCCTCATCACCCTCCCTCCCTCCCTCCCTTCCTTCTTCCCTTCTTTCTGTCCTTCCAAGTAAACTGTATTAAGTTTGCTTAATGTGTTGTGTCACTATTAAATTATTAGACTTTTATTTAGCCACTGACAGAGAATCAGCAAGTAAGTGTTCCAGTTTCCACGCAAACACCCCCCAAGGATCAGAGGCAGGGCTTTGGGTAGGTGGTAGGACTCTGGGGCATGGTAGCCTACCTGCTCTGAGGAGATGGGAATGGTTCAGCCAGGACAGGAGAGGTGTGGACAGACATGGCTCCCTCCCTGCAGACCCTACACACTGCTTTTTGAGTGTAATAAATTCCATTTTAACATCTATGTATTATAATGTTAATCAGTAGAAATACCGCATTTGTATTTATTGGCAAAACAGTTTGAAATTGGGGAATATGAATCACATTTATACACAACAGAAACAAATTCTGATTCAGAACTTATAAATGTAAAATGCCATCATATATTAGTTCAGAATTAAGAGAGAAAAACAAGAAGAAAGCTAACCTAGGGAAATATCATGATCTTCATAATTAATAAAGTAATTAAAAGTAGGTTAAACCTGGTATGCAGCTCAGTGTTAGCACACTCATTTCACAGAATTACAAGTACTAATGAACTTCATAAGTGTACTCTATTAAGGTTGACATGAATAAAGAATAATTATTAAAATAAATTGGAGAACGTGTAAGGAGATGCGCTGAGAGGATATATTTGATCAGTGCATCTTGTGTGCATGCATAGAAATATCACAGTACACCCCATTGACATGAACAATCATGACACGTTATCTAAAAAAAATAACCTATTAGAAAAGAACCTGTATTCTGTGATCTAAAAGCAAATAACCACTTCAAATTGGTATTTTTTATTATGTTCGTAAATATTTAAACTATACAGAAACACTTCGCACAATGAAGCTGAAATTACAAGGTTCTAGCTCCCATGAGAGATTTTCAAGGAATTCTCAGTTTCCATGTAACAAATAGTGAAGATTTTCTTCTTTTATATAGGAAATAGTTTCTGTGGTTCTGAAAGATGTCCAGAAGCTGTAATCTTAACACAGCCTTTCAATTTTGGGGAGATTCTTGCCTTTGAAAATCACTATATTACCATGAGAGACAGAGGAAGAGGAGGCTCAGTTTGGTTTCTTTGGTGATATCAACAGAATTTGGATGATTCAACTTCCGACAGCACATCTCATCACACTGCCTGTTTCTGCACTGCACCTAGGCCTGGTGAAGAGATGTTTATTTATGGTAGTAATGGGAGAAGACACTTAAAAATAAGGCTGTCTCTGGTACAGTAGTGATGTGGTAGCTACAATCACACACTACTGAAAGAGGGTTTCTCGTCTTTTCCAAATGTCTCACCCTATATGAACCTACCATTAGCATGTTGTTATTAAAATAAGCATACAATATTATTTCATATAATAAAACACTACTAAATTATATTTAACTGTGAGTGCCAGAGTAAATGTGTCTGTTCTTTACAAAATAATAGCAAATAATGAGTAGATTTATTTTTAGATATTCACCTCTAAAATTGCTAAGAAGATTTTTAAGAAAATTTCTATTTTTCCAGGTATTTTTTGTGTATATTTATATTGCTTTGTCTTAGCCTTTACCTTTAAGGATCATAATTTTTGGATATTTTTTAAAGAAATATAATTTAGCAGTCTTGAAATAAACTGAGCAAAATTTTAAAATATGGTATAACTTCAAATTATATATTGGAGGAAATGAAATAGCTAAAAGTAAGTGTATTTGCTTTTCAGAATTTGTCATTAATAGTTTTGGTAAAAAGGGATGCCACAGAACCAGGTTAAAGCGAGGAAGTACACCCTTCCACCTGATCCATCCCGTAGTGGTGATGATGTGATTTCAGTGCTGCAGCACCGATTACACAAATATTATTGAGTGGATGCTTTGAGCAGGCCAGTACATGAGGACAGGGTGCTGATGACTGCAGCATGACTCTCTTTGTTGAGTGGAGAAATAATGTAAAACAATGTGCAAAGCAGTTAGAGCTATAGCACAGAAGAGCATCATGATCCGCAAGAGCAGAGATGAGCCAGATATAAACGTTACATATATTGTACAATTTAGGAAATGCAGAACGTGGTGGCAGGGGATAATGAAGTGTGTGTGTGTGTGTGTGTGTGTGTGTGTGTGTGTGTGTGTGTTTCAGAGCTAAGATTTGTCCTCTGTTGTTTCAGAACAATAGAAATGCCAAGAAATGTTCCTAATTTCCAATGGATTCGGGTTCTTGACATCAGTTACATTGCTCTCTGAACACTGAGTCCCACCCATCTCCCATAAGGGACTGAAATTGTGTTTGTAGAGGTATATAGAGTTAATGTGGTGACGGACATCACCACACTCTTAGCAAGATGTGGTAGCCAATTTACTTAGCCCAGTCTGATACTATTCTCTTTCACATAAAACAGGGTGGTTGTGAGTTAATTTCTTACCAAAGTAGAGCTTGTAAGCTAAACATTTTATCAAAACAGAAAGATTATTTCAGGCAGTGAAACCTCCAGCTACAAACAGCTAGAAATACAGGTAAAATTTAGTACAAACTTTAACAATGGGGAAAAATTACTCTATTGTGATATCTGTTACTACTACTTTTCTCTCTATCCATCTCTGTTCGCTTTCTCTGATCTCAGCTCTTTCTCTTGTCCCTTTGCTCATGCTGCCCAGCCACCAGCCACATGGGCTTCATTACCTTTCTTGAAACATGACAGGCATTCTCATGGCTGAACGCCTTTGCAGTCTCTGTGTTTGTGAAATGTACCCTTCCATAAGATGTGGACATGGTGTCTCATTTGTATCTATCTAGTCCTTTGTCAATTGCCACCTTAGTAAGATTTATTTTAGCCAGTGCAATTACTACATGAATATATACTTTCTAATACTTTTATAACACCACTTTCTAGCATGGGTGGTAATTCACTGAACAAGTGTAGCTGTTCTCTGTACTTTTCCTGAGCTATAAACATAAGAGAAGTGTCTATGCTGTGGGATAGTGGTAGTTAACTGATGTATTCTACATGTTCAGAAAGTCATATGGACTGTAAATATTTTTAGATGAATGAATGTATGATGAATAAATGAATAAGTGAATGACCATCTCACATCCATTCTCGAACTTTTAAGAAAGTAAAGGACATGCTTAGGTACTAAAATTATGGGTGTTGTAAGAAACTAGAGATGGAGGCCTCTGCTGGACAACTGGTGGCATGGGGAAAAAGATACTGATCTTATCACAAAAGCATTTCTAACTCTAAGAGACATTGGAGGTCAGAAGGCAAAGGCTGTAATTCTAAGAATGGGGCAGCTTGTCAATGACTTTCAAATAAATACAACACTGATCAGAACATATGAAGCAACATATAGATAGCTGTGAAAGAATTTAGTAAATACTAATCCTTCTTGGAGAAGAACAGTCATTATAGTTGCGTGAGTATATGTGACCTGCTGTAATCAAATGCACACGAAGTTATCTCTTTCTGAGAGGCCATGAGTCTAAGGTCATCATGCCAGGATTCTTAAATCCTGGTGAAGATTCTCTTTTTGACTTGTAGAAGATGAACATCTTGCTACATGCTCTCATTGCAGAGCAAAATAGCAAACTCTCAAGTGCCTCACCAGCAGGACACTAATACCATCAGTGAGGGTTCTCCCTTCATTACCTTCTACAAGCCTAATTATGTCTGAAAGGCCCCAACTCCAAGTATGATCACATTAGGGATGAGTCTTCAAGCTGTGTAATTGAAAGAACCAACTATTGAATCCATAGCAACCATATTCTCAAAGATATTTATGCCTTATCACAGACTCATTTCTTCAGTATTTCAGCACACTCATTTTTGTCATTTATTCACTCACTGCATATTGTATCATCCTTTACCCGTTTATTTTGATGCTCATTAATTTTGCTGATGTGGTAAGTGGTTAATCTGGCTATGTGCTTTGTGCGCTATTGTTCTGGGCTCATAGTTCTTGAAAAGTCATCTGGAAGAATTCTTGTAAATTTGTTTTCACAAAATTTGAGAACGCTCTTTCAGAGAATCTATATTTTTCGCTGTACTTGTGTTCTAAGGTTCAGATTATGTGGGACCACTTTCCATGTAATTTTTCTAGAATTTTTTGTTGTTCCATGAATAAAGTGATCATGGGTTGCACATCTGCATGAAGCTTGGCTGACTGTGATCATGTCATAGAACAATTATCTTTTCTCCTACCTGTATGTTAGAGGGAAAGACAAATTTTTATTCTCTCCAATTAGCTATGAGTATGTTTTCCAGGGCACTCACAGTAAGGTTTATTTTTAGGGAGCAGGCAATTTACTTCTGGGGCAGTTTTCCGTATTAGGTGGTTCATGAGCTTGATCAGCTGTCCCATCATGCAGAATATTAAACTGAAAGCTCTAAATCTCTGGAAGTCTGTAGAAAACTCCACAAGTAATCAGTTTTAGCGAATTTATTTCTGTGAGACTAACCTAATGTGTATTTGTGTGTGTCCTTTAATGATGCCTGTCTATCCATCTCTCTCCCTCTCCCCGTTTCCCCATCTCCCCCCTCTTTGTCTTCTTCCTTTCCATCTCCGTCTCCTGCTCTGTCTTCCTGTCTCCTAATTTTGATAGGCTTTCATGTTCATTAAACTAGGTTATTTTTCAGGATATTCAGTTATATGTATTTCTAGAAATGGAAACTGTTTTGTTAACTTTCCATGTTTACTCCCCTAATTCTTGACTATAGTTCCTAGTATTTAGAGATAACTAATTATGCACATCCTGTTTCTTTTGCCACAGAGTATTTCAAAAGCTATCATATTGAAGCACAATATTTTAAAATGTCTTTGATTGCATGTGAAACGTATCTTCTAATGTTAAAATAACATACTTCATTTTAGAAGACAGGCAACAAAATTTTGTTGTTACATGAATATCTGTTGCTCTCTCTTAGGCTTTTGAGAAAGAAATCTCCTGGTTTTAAGTAAGAAGTTTAATCCATATTTTATCACTCTATGTATTTTTTACACTCTAGTATTTCCTAAATTCTTATAATTTTAGGAAGAAACATAATAAAAAATTATTTAAATAGAACATTCCAGTTCACACTGTACAGCCTACATTAGATTAGTCTCTCATCAGGTCTAGCATATTAAAATGCATTTTATGCAGAAAAATTTGTTTTTACAATAGTTATTCTTATCTCAAAGTAAAAAAGAAAGCAGAGGAGGAGAAAAGAAGATAGGAGGATGATGTAGGAAGGAAATAAGAAATGATATAGAGGAAAAATCTTTTATTTCATTCTCAATATATAGGAGCACAATAATAAAAGGGTCATGTATATATAGTTTATATTTAACTTGTGTTGCATTAAAAATCCTTATCAGTAGGAGGCAAGGATATGCACACAGGGATGCTACTGCCAAGCACTATCAAGAAAAGATGAAATGAACACATTTTAGTTTCAAGGATGGCACATTGTATAAAAATCCTTGAACCGTACATAAGAAAATCTGATTCAAAGAAGCAATTGTGGAAATGAGCTTTTATTACTAAAATCTTACTCTCCTAATTAAGCAATATATCATATTAACAACTTTAGATACAAAGGGTGCAAATTCTTACCACGTAATTCTTACCTACATATCTATGATCTCACCTTAAGGGAGCTAATTCTCACACATGCAATGAAAACCATGGAGAAAGTTTCCTCTACCAGAAAATTAGAGCCTTGCAAAAGGCTTCTAGGTTTCTCAGGTCTAGGGAAACTGGGTTTCAGATATTAGAATAAAAGATCCAAAAAATCACTGGACTGAAAATTGTCAGATAAAAATTCAAGGAGAAATTGTTGTGTACAGAGCCGCACTTCATTCAGAAACACTGTAGTTAATAAAAACAACACGTCTTAAAAAAATGCTGTATTAATCCTCCGATGGCTCTCTTCTCAGAAAACCACTGTCTTAGAAGAAGTGATGTAGGACTCTGAACCTATGAACGAATGCACCCAACACAAATTCCACACAAGAAGGAAGGGTCGGGGCTCTCTGGCTTCTCAGCAGCATTAATATTCAGAAAATTCACAGTGGTAAATCATTTACCCATTTATCAAAAATTTTGATAACTCATGCATCAGACACTGTGGTAGATGCTAAGATAAATCAACAGTGAAGACACATAAGGTCCAAGCAGTCCCTCGGCTGATAGTCAGTTGACAGTTGTGTCTGTCAAATCAAAACAATGATACAAAGCCTTTTATGCTAATTGACTCTAGACTAAGGCAGGAAGATGGCTCTTCCCAGAATGAAATTCCAGAGGCAGGAATGAGTAAAGGCGAACACAGGTCTGGCTCAGGGATGCTATGGAAGAATATCAGAAACCTCACAGTAGGATCTGACCTGTTGATTTCTTGTGTGTTGACACTGTGACACACAAAATTATCATGTCTAAGGTTATGCCTAGAGAGTTAGTGTAAATTCTATGCCAAAGTTTTATAATTACAATCTGGCAAGACTGAAATTGGTATTTCAGAAGTGACCTTTGGAACACTTCCGTTGCATACAATACATAAAAGGTATAGCTTTTTCCTGACTGCTCCCTCATTGAAAGAAGGATTATTGCTGCTGCATAAAAGTTTTGCATGCTGTGAGATGTAAAAAGTTGATCTACTGATTGATTTATCTCTAATTGTGCGGAAGATGATGCACTAAGTTTTGAAGCTCTCGCAAACACATGTGGGAAGTACAGAATGGAATTAACACATGAGCTGAGGAGGGGAGCTCTAAAAAGGATACTGAGTTTTGTGTCAGATCTGAGAGAAATATTCTCTGATGCAGACCTTCTGGGTAATAAAGATGTTTCTTTAAGGTTCAGAGCTGTATTAAATTCTGCATCCACTGCCATCCAGTTGACCTGAAGGCATTTTAATGTAGAATTTTGCTTTGGATGCTCAGAGCGCCTACCGCACTGCACTATTCATAATATGGAAATAAAGTGTATTGGTTTTTATTGCAAATATTTAGGACTATCAAAGAAAGAATTACAAGGTCAGTTTGAATGAACAGTATCATTCTGTTCACTCTCACACATTACTAGATAAGGTGGAATTCATTCTGCAACAATTATTGTCTGAGAGAGAAGAGGATCCAGGAGCCTCTCCAGAAAGCTCTATGATCCCAGAGTTTTCCACTTGAATCCTCAAGACAAACAGCCCAGGTTCAAATAGATTCACTGTGGTGCAGCTTGAGATGATCCACGTGTCGTCCATCTGTCTTGGTTTCCTTGGAATAATAGCAAATGCATAATGATAATTTGAGAAAATTTGACAATTTGAAATTAATAAAATTGTTTCCAATAGTGAAACTGTGATACTACTATGATAATTGATTAATCCCTGAAAACCATTATGACAGGTGCCTGAGAAATAAGTATTATTTTCTAATGACTTTGATTAATGTCATTATATGATGTCCCAAGTGCCTACAAAGATTCCAAAACACAGCGAGTCCTAAAAACTATTTATTAAATAGCATTTTAACAAGACATAGCAGTCAGATATGTCTGCCCTTGCCATTGATGAAAGAGTTCATCTAACTTTCTTGAATTGCACCTTAACCCACCTTATATGTCTGGAGGCTACAATGATGATCTGGCTGTGAAATCACTCTCTGATGTAAGATTTCAATTCTTCCGTCTCAGCAGCCAGTGCCTCCGTGCAATTTCACTGATTTGTGTGAATCAGGAAGGACCAGTATTTTCTCAGAATAATAAAATTAGAAAATCATTACCTTTGAATGTATCTGCCCATTTGCCCCACATACTTGTATGTAACCTCAAAGCACTTATGACATATTAATAAATTCCTCTCATTAATCCCCACATTGGGAAGTCTATATTCTCAAATACCACTGGAAGTTGGTAAGACTAGAACCTGAAGCAAGATCCCAGTTAGAGGTATGCACTTGCTACAAATGCAACTAAAAAACAGAGTGCAGCTTGTGCCTTTAGTTTTGAGAGTTAGTAATAGGTGAACTTGTAGATTTCATTGCTTTTAATGTTTTCCTCAAAAAAAAAATTTTTTTTTTGCGGTACTGGGTATCGAACTCAGGACCCTGCGCTTGCTAGGCAAGTGCTTATTCCACTGAGCTATATCCCCAGCCCCTCCTAAAAAATTTTTTGTTGTAATCTTCAGCATTATACATGGCTCCAGCATCTTTGTGCTGTTTCTGCAGTTCATCATTCACAGCTACTCTCTGACAGTTGAACTGCCTGAGTCAGTCTTTGAGGGCATTTCTTCTGCTGGTGCTCAACCTCTTTAGGAGCAGACGTGACAGCTGCGCCATCTCGCCCCGTCAGCTGTTCTCCTCACGCTTCCTGCCCAGCAAACTAATGTTATGACAAATACTGGTAGTGCTGGGGCTGGCTCGACGCCACGACCATATTGTCTTGTCACTAGTTGTTAAGTATGGTTTGAGGAAGACACTAAATGCACTTTTCAGTAAATGGCGTCTGTACCAGGTCCAAATTTTGCAGTATACAGGGATGATTTGCCCTTGCTCCCACTTTCTAGTCCTTTAGTATGAGTTACATCATAAAGCCACAATTGTTTCAGATTCAATTTGTCAGACTCCCAAAGATGACTTGCCTGCTTTACCCAGTTATTCCCCTCAACCAACCTGACAGAGTCCAGAGTGCTAAACATTACATGATGGAACCTACACTCAACTAAGCTGACAAAGCACAGAAGTAAGACTTGCACGGCTCTGACTCAGCATTGCTCACTATCAGAAATCCAAGACTGTCTTCCCACTTTCAAGCAGGAAAAACATACAGAAACGTTCAGGTAACTCTCAGAAATAAGCCATAGTGATAATCAAGCATAAAAGAAAAAGAGCTGTCTTATGTAAAAATAGATAGAAGAAAACTTTCTCAACAAAAGTTAATTTCAGGCAAGACTATAATAATGGGATCGAGGCAAAACATGACAAGGAGTGCATTTATTGTGAGGACAAATGGCCAAGAATGTAGACATTGTACAATGATGTTTTCTAAAGTCACGCATAAATATAAGGGAGTTTGGGAGCCTGTTGAGAAACATTGATACATGAGTGCAGTATGAGCTCCTTGGCTTGGCTTTGATCAAAACATGATTACAGGGCAGGGAATAAAGCTCACAGGCACAAGACCCTGCCTGACAAGTGTGAGCTCCTTAGTTCGATTCTCAGTACCCCTGAAAATATGATTATAAGCAGTGTCTAGCTAATATTTATTCTTCAACATTGTTTCCACTATGAAAAGGACAGAGAGAAAATAGACAACACCCATTATGGCCAGAGAGGACCTGTTCATGGTATGAATTAATAGCCTTTGGTAGGATAGAAAGTAGTAATGAAGTTTTTAGTTTTTTTCTTCTCCAATGTATTGGCTTTTCTTGATTATCAACTTCATGATCGTATTCTCAGTACAGTCTAATTTGCCTTCTATGGGTACATACTTGTAAGTATACATTTGTAATCTGTGTCTACTGGGTCAAAGTGAAACCCAGTCATTGGTCAGGGCACAGACCAATCATGTGAGCTGACACAGCACACTAGAAAACACAGCCATGAATCACTGTGAATAAAGCATTAGTTCAGGAATATGCCAAAGGAAGGCTTAGTCAACAGCACATTGGGTAAGCGCTTACCAAAGTTAACATTTCTAAATTAGTAAATTGGTGTCATCATAATAATAAAAGTTATATACACATATGATTAAAATACAACAGTGCTCTTTCCTTTGCTACCATAGTCTTCTTTGTTTGGGATTTTTGAGACAAGTTCCTGCTATGAGTCAGATTGGCCTTGAGCTTGCTTTGTATCTCAGACTGGCATCGAACCCACCTGTCTTTTAACCAAAGTCTTGATATGAAGTTGAAGAAGTAGAGTACCTGCCCCTAACCCGTTGCTACAGCAAAAGCCAACAATCTTCACGGTAAAATATACTTTTATTAATTATAATTTAGATATTATTCCTTATTTATAAAATAAACATAGTAACGATAACACAAATGAGGTAGGAATTATACAGAAATAATAAGAGTTATGATGATGTTCACATAGCCACAGAACAGTAGGTCAAAGATGTCATTTATGATGATGGTTATCTTAGTTGTTTTTTATATCTGTTTGATAACTTTTCATTATAAATGATTGTACTTATAAACCGTAGTTCATGTATTTCCAGAGTTTAGAAAGTAAGAACATATAATTCAAGTCACAAAACTGAACAGTGGATCAGATTAAAATAATTACTGCAGCTCAGATTACCTCATTCACTGAGGTCTGTTCATGGGAGGAAATCTTTTTGGATTAGGTCATTTATTTCCTCACAGTTAAGACCCCTACTATCTACCATGTACAATGTAAGCACTGGTGTCTGAATGACTATCCCTTTTTATTTTCTGATACATTGTATATTATCTTATGTAGAATTTGAGAGTAGGTAGCTTAGTCTTTGACATATTCCAAATATCAACGGTGTTATTTTTTTACAATGTTTATTAATGGGGAACTTAATCCCATCAGTTCCAGTAGCAGTCACTGCAATCATTCATCAGCACATCTGGAACTGCCTGTAGAAAGTTAAGGACATTTAAACAAATACCTTCAAACCTATATTTATAACCACTTCCATGATTCAAACATCATGCTAGTGATTTTCCGGTTCTGTCTCGAAATGATAGAAGAGTAGACAAAATTTTATTGTTCAATGGAGAGTGTGTACCTAGTCCTGAAAGATAGTTTCTGCTGACCTGGAAAGTTCATACAAAAACATTAATCCATGGCTTCTTTTTATCAGAAATAATGTAGTTTTAATTTTTCTCTAAGGCTAATGTTACGTATTGGCAAGAAAAAGAAATTATGGGGCCCATTTAGCAAGAAAGACTTTTACCATCTATGAAAAGACTAAGCTTAATTATGAATGCAGTTTGTACAATCTAATGTCATTGGGAGATATTTCAGCTCTAGAATTTGCGTGTAATGATGTGCTCAGTTCTAATTTAAAGTGACTCGACTGACAAGGGAAGGACACTTACCGCCACAGCCAACTGGATAAACTTGGCTTCTGGCTGCTAGTCTGTCTTTTCACCTTTATTTTTTTCTTGCAATCTCTTTATTGTTATCAGTGTTTAAAGTAATTTTATACTCATTTTAATGTGGCCAAAACTTCTCTATAATTTCCAACAACTGGGAAAGTGAATGCCATTAAAAAAGACAAAAATACATTGTCGCAGAGAATTCTCCTCCCATCTGGGCTCAGATTGTAGATCTCGGTTCTTTGTGCCCCCATCCCTGAAAGTGACTTAAATAACAAAAGCACTGCTGCAGGTGATTAGCACAGTATATGCTCGAAGGATCCGACCATGGGCTGCAGAGCTGCCATACACTTACAGGTGGTGCAAAGCCTCGGCATCTGATATCACCTTAAACATTCTTTGGAGATGCAACATCTAGAGTTTTCCAGAATCTTTGTTCCAGAAATAAAACCACCAAAAGAATGAGGTTATTATATTCTGCTTCTTTTTCTGGTTATACTCTGAGTCATTTTCCATTTCTATTCTTAAATCTTGCACAACTGAAATGCTCTGCTTGGCTGAGGACTGCGTGTGGCTGTGTCTCCCATAAAGGCAACATCTGCTCCGAGAGCAACCGAGACGAGGCTGGGATCTGAGGCACAAAACAGGGTCTGTCTCAATACTCTATTATTTTCTTTAAAGTCAGATCTTTCAGTTTCTAGAACATGGTCTGAGAGCAAAATAGGTGAAGAGGTAAGCCTTTTTTCATCATAGGATGTACTTTTTTGCAACAAATTTAGGAAAGAAATAAGAATTTGTAGAAGGTTATTTAGTCATTTATGTATTCAGTGACAACTAAAGAAATGTGTGTTCTGGCCATTTCTCACTCATCAAATACTTTCTTGTTTCTCGTTTAAGTAGATGAACCTACAATGACATGTTGTCCAAACTCTCCACAACAATGAAAAGACATGTGTGCTACTATTAATTATGCCAGGACCATCCAAGGACCACCCTGGATCACCTGCAATGATGGGGCACAAAGTATGGCGATTTGGAGAAATATAATTATTGTATGGTAAGAATCCTGTAAAAGCCTTTATTATTTTTTATTTTAATTTTGTGAGTGTGTTAAACTCAGCTACCATTTGGAAGCAGTCAGTAGATATAAAAGACCACGCGGCTGTAGGAAGGCACTGCTGGCTGAGACCGCACTCAGCGCTCTTTCGATGGTACACGTGACTTTCCTCCCAGGAAGATGTATAATCTTCAAGGGGACAAGTGGGGATTCCTCATTTTTTCAGCATAAACTATCTTCAAGATAATAGACAAAAGAAAAGGAGATTTCTTTCTTGAAGAGAGGTCAGTTTACCCGTTTTACATTCCTAATGCAGACTATAACTTTCAAAGAGAGCAAAACTAGGTATCAGCTCAATAATAACTCTCAAGTACAATTCGCTTTTTCTGGGGGAGGTAAAAAATGTAAGTGCTTCCTAGGGGTAGATTATCTGAAAGTGATGATTCTCAAAGCATACATTTTCTACTTCCTCACATGTACTCATCTCCAGATTAAACAATAAAACTTTAGCAGGAAAGGAAGTCTTTCGGTGTAACTGCATTGGCTGGGATAATATTTGATTTTATTTTTACATCCAAAGTATACCATTAAGCAAAGTGTTCATTTAGAGCACAGAAATATTTTAGAAAAGCATTGAATATAGAGATGTTCCTTGTCTCAACAAAATTCAACTACATTTATAAAAGAGCACAAGGATTACCATAAGGCAAGCATTTTTCACAATAGCTTATTAAGAATCCTCATGTTCGGCGTAGATTTATGTAGAACTAAACTGCAAGTGGAGTTCATATGGAATATGTATGTCTTTGTGTGTACACAGGTATCCATGTGTGTTTGTATATACAAGGAATACATATATGTATTTGCATTTTTATGTAACCTAAAATCTTAATATCTATGTAGTCTTTATTTGGAGAAATTGTGGACCGAGTCCTTGAAAATTAATTTTGTAATAAAAGATGGTGAGTGGAGAGTAAATAGGAAGTTGTCCTTCAGGAAGCAATGATAATCACCCATTTGTACACTGCTGATAAAGTTAGGCTTAGTATGATGGTTCAATTACTAATATATAGTGAACTTTGTCATTAAGCGTCATTCTGGGCCAGGGATATAGCTCAGTGGCTCAGTGCCTCCCTGGAAAGTGCAAGGGTCTGGGTTCGATTTGTGGTACAAAAAAAAAAACAAAAGCAAAAACTTTTTTTTTGGCCTTGAGCTCACTTTTTAGCCCAGGCTGGTCTCAAACTTACAGCAATTCTCCTGCCTCAGCCTTCCAAGTGCTGGGATTACAGCAGTGCACCCCACGCCCAGCTTTTTCTTTTTCTTTAAAAACACTTCTTTCCATTACTTCTGTGTAACACTGAATTAAAAAGCCCCTCAGGTGTTACTCTGAAACAAAGCGGTGTTTCTAGGGTTCCACACGGCCCTCTGCAGAGCTGGCAAGCGAAGTGCAACACTTCAGAAGTTGGGCCAGTAGATCCCATTCTTTTTTGGCTGAAAAACTTTATTTATAGCAGTTTTCAGAAATATTAAAATATTAATTTTATTATGCAATTATTTTCTCTTTATTTCTTTGTTAAGTTGGGTATGCCAATGCTAATATAAAGTAAGAATCTAAATGAAGATATCCTATACTACCCATAGTTAACATATGGTGGAGATCATTTAGTCAAGCAACGATCAGTTTGTACCTGGAGGTGTGATGATTTCTTTTATTATTGCATATGATCTAGAAAGGAGCAAACTGGGTTTGTCTGCATGCCTCTAATTGTGGCACTCTGGTAGGCTGAGCAGGAGGATGACGAGTTTAACCTAAAGCCTGGGTAATCTCCACTGCAGTATTGCAAAAGTAAAGAAGGAGGAACAGTAGTAGCTTTTAAACTTCCAGTTACCAAAAAAAACCCCAAAAAACAAAAACAAAGCCAGGCGTGGTGGTGCAGGTCTGTAATCCCAGCACTGTGCAGGCTAAGGCAGGAGAATTGTTGCAAGTTTGAGGCCAGCCTGGGCTTCAAAGTGAGTTTAACGCCAGCCTGAACTGCATAGTGAAACCCTGTCTCAAAAAAATAATAATAAATGAATGAATGAATGAATAAAACTCCAGTTACTTAGTAACAAGATCCACATGTAGTACTTAATTGCTGATGGGTGTGTGTGTGCTATTGGGTGAGTTCTCAGAACTAAAATATATGTGGGATAAAGACAGTTGGGGTCTACAGAAAAGATCTGATTTATGCTCTCCTTTTTTGTCATAACAGTAATGTCAAAAAGGCAAATTAAAATGCACTAAAATTGCACTGTTTTAAGCAATAGGAAAGGAGATGAAATGAAACATCCGAACTCCTCTTGCTAGTTCATACGAGCATTTCCAAACCCAGAGCAGGTCTGCATATCCCTTTAGATTCCGTTATTGAAGTTCCTGACATTTTTCTCCCTTGTACCTGATTTTCTTTCTCTGAATCTCACACAATGTCCTTCATCATTTACTCTCTAAGGGAGTGATTTAGGTGTGTTTATTTTCAGTTTTAGTATTTGGCCCAAGGGAAGGGAAAGATGTGCTGTAGTTCATAAGCAATATCTCTGAGAATTCAAGAGAAGGGAATGAGATGGCAAATCTCTCATCGCAGATCCTCTCCTTCAGGTGCGATCTCATGCAAACTACCTTTAAAGCCTCATAAATGGAATTTGCTCATGTGCTACTAGACACACTTCATGAGGAGTAAGACATAAATTAGATGATGTTCATAAAGTGCTCATTATGATACCTGAAACATGGGAACTGCTCTGTTAGCTCAGGTGATTAATGGTGAGAGGTGCAAACCTTTAACAGTCAAAGTCTGTGACCTCTGCATGGGCGTCTTCTGTCTCATAGCTGCCCCAGAATCAACACATTCTTCTGCTTCCCTGTCTTCTGCCTAACTTTACTCAAACCCTCAAGATCATTGCTGGGGATGTTTGAGGAAAGAGGAAGTTGAGGTGGCATGTAAAAGAAAAGCTTTGTTCCAAAAGCATTCTTGAAGGGTGAGGTCCACCACTGTGACTCAGATTCCACAATGCCTAGCATCCTGTCATCCCAGCATCCTGTGCCCAGGTTTTTATCACCAGTGTCCTTATGACTGCTGTTCCAGTTATCAAATGGCAAAGAGCATCCCCTGAGCTTTCCGCTGGAGCACAGATGGGTCTTCAGGCCCTTCCTCCCGCAGCACCGTGGCGGCTCTGTACTGAAGCTAGAAGCACCTTGTGGTTTTATCCCTGGAAAAGCTCTGCCACTGAAAAATTTATCTTCTGATCACAGCGCCTTTTGCCCAACTTGAACCTTGGGCCAAAAAAACATAAAAATGATTCTCTGTGTTTACCAGTTTCCTGCTTCAAGCTGATAAGCAGCATACTGAGGAATTAATTTCAGAAAGAGCAGCTTGTAAACATTGTAAATCTGATGCAGTAATGGGAACATGCTTATCATTTTGCCTGACTTCGTGGAGCTCTCCTGAGAGAAACACATTGTTGTGCTAATTTCAGCTGCCGATATGAGTCTGGCTCATAACAGACGCTGTTTCCCAAATAAAACCTCTTCACTCACAACTGACTATGGATATTCCCAGATAACATCGTTGTCTTTAGGACCAGCCAAAGCCAGTGAATTTTGTGACCTAGTCATCTCCTAGACCTGAACTGTGAAAGAATAATGCTGAATTGCCATGTTTCAAGATTTAACATCATGTACTGTTTGCATTACTTGAATGTTCTGAATCACCTAAAATGGCTCATACATTTGTCTTTCCCAGGCTAGATGTGACAATTTATTTTGTTTTCACTCAAATAAGATTCCTTTAAAATAACTCATTTTCAGGTAATGAATTACAGTAGATTCCAAGAGTAAACACTGACAGGCAGATAGGTGATGATTAATGAAAAGCAGAGTAGTTAATGATTAATGGTATCTT
Organism: Dinomys branickii; assembly: GCA_004027595.1. Lineage (NCBI taxonomy): Eukaryota > Metazoa > Chordata > Mammalia > Rodentia > Dinomyidae > Dinomys > Dinomys branickii. The sequence goes on along the minus strand of PVLD010015621.1, from coordinate 7,106 downwards.
ATTTTGTTGGCTTCAAGGTGATATTTATATAGAAATAGTATGCACTTGCTGTTTCCATTATTATAAATAATATTTTGTTGTTTATTTTTATTATCCTCCTTAACACTTTGCAGCAGATTTTGAGTTCTGTGATTTACCATTAGCTATGGAGTCATTAGCCCAGTTCCTCCTACCAAGGCCGAAATTCCATTCCATGCCATACCATTCCATGCAATTCCATTCCATTCTACCCCATGCCATCCCATCCCATGCCATCCTGTCCACCTTCTATTATTCTCCACTGTGGTATCTAATGGCCACCCCAAACCCACAAACTTAAAAGGGGATTCATGATCATGCTCCCGTTTCCATTATCTGTGCTGTTTCTGATTAATAGCATCATCCAAACACTTACCAAAGCCATTATCTAGGAAGTCACTGAAGAAGTCTCCCTGTGCTACTGATTCTAAAGAGGAAGTAACAGCTGAATGCATTGCTTTCACTCACAGGGGTAAACCCTAGATAAAGCTCCCTTCATACTTGTCCTGTACATGACATCCACTCAGTTGACTCCAATCTGGTCATTCAATTTTATCCCCTCCATTAAAAGCAATGATCTCTCTATAAACAATCAGTGTGCCTCTCTATTTGTGAAACCTGGCTTTGGATGAACAATGCAAAAGTTTACTTTTCACTGAATAGCTATGAAAAAATATCAACTGGACATGATGTGACCTTGTAAGAGGTTTTAACATGTCATGCCAGTGATAGGGAATTATTGGGGGGTTTTCAAAAGATCTTCCACACTCAGGGTAGAGGCTGATTAAGAAAACAAAGTGAATACAACTAGTTCAGGAGCTCAGATATTAGGTAAGGATGTTCATGATATGTTTCTGAGTTTGATATATGGCAATGACATAATTGGAATTGATTTTGTACATTTGAGCTACTATAACAAAAATACCACAGGATAACTGGTTGATAAATAACAGAAAAGTATCTTTCGCAGGTCTGAATGCTGGAAAGTCAGTTATCAATGTGTTAGAAGATTTTCTATTTTAAGTTAGCAACTTCTAGCTGTGCCTTCCCATGGTGAAGAAAGAGCTCTAGATCCTCAGCCTCTTTCCCGAGGGAACTAATCCTCATCAAAGCGGCCCCATCCTCAGGACCTTGTCACCTTCTAATTACCCACATTCTCGTAACAATAGCAACTGGGATTCAACCTAAGAATTTTGGGTTGAACAAAAAATATAAAGGCAATAGCAGAGGTGTATAGACTGTGAGCTATTTAAAAAGATAACAGAAACTAATTGACTATAAATTTATTTTAGGTAAAAACATTGTCTGACATCATTTGAAGCAACGTGGCTAAAGAGAAGAAAACAATCCTTGCAAGAACCCTACAACTATCAAATTTGTAAAAAGACAAAAAGCAGTAGTAGTTGTAACTAATATCATTTAAAAGTACTGTGACAATGCCATTTAATATAATTCCACATATAATGTGAGATAAAAAGCTATTATATGTGATCTAAAAATTTAGAATCAACTCAGGATAAAATGAAATTCAAAGACAAAGAATTTGAGAGATACAATGAATGGGGAATTCAGTCAAATGACATACTGAGAGAGCCTAACTACACAGACTCAGTGTCACTTTGTTTGGTATAGAGAGCCCTTCCTGGTCCCCACTGCAGCCCAGGAAATTTACATTTGTAAGCCCATGGAAAAGTTACTGGAATTCTAGTGAGTTGATTCCAATCTACCACTTCCAGTGCAACCTATGGCAAAAATAAGGACACTAAGGCAGATTTGTTGTTATGGGAAGTCAAGGGGCCCTAAGTCCAGCCACCATGATGGCTAAGTGGAATGAAGGCCTCAACCCAGGGCCAAATCTGGATTTTATTAATTCTTGAAGAAGAGAGTGGCTTGAGGATGAGTAACTGTGAGAATGTTGAGAAGTATGTGAGTGCTATGAGCGGGGTTAGGTAAGACACACAAAATCACCTCTGCAATATTCAGAGAGGACATGCAAAAATAGTAATCTGCATAACACAATTGAGATAGTGTCTCATGTTTTGGGTCAGTGCTTCCGCTCTGCTGTGTAATCTTTCAAGACCCAGAAACTCATAGACTCTCATCTCGAGGCCTGATCCCAGCTGACAGCATGGAGCACAGGCTCCTCATCATGGCTTACACATGGGAACAACAAGGGGTGTGGAGAAACACTGTGGTTTTCAAAGACTGCCACTAGCACCTTGGCTGGACTGATATGAATTGCTTAAAGCCAACTGAAGGGACAAGGAAAAGCCTTAGCCCGCTCTGTATATATCAACACACGGAAATAGGGTGAGGCTCAGCCAAAATGGAGACAATTGCTCCTCCTTCAAGGCGAGCCACACAGATGGTCCTCCACAATTTGAAAGTTAATGTGCCTGATTACTTTAAGATAAAAATGTTACAGAGCATTGAGCAGTTGATATTACATTGGATTTTAAATACATTAAGGAGTTTGAATGCAGGAATTTTTGGAAGTTTGCTTAGAAAGTAGAGAACTGAATATAGATAGTAATGGATCATAATGAAAGGAATAGCAGTAAGTTGTAGGATTTTAATTATGTGTTTATATAAAATTTTTTGTTGCTTTGATAATTTGAAAACTTGGAATCTGTCTCATCAGTAGGATCAGCAACATAGAGAGAAAAATTCAAAGACATAGATGTCCCAGGCATAATTGAATAAGAAATCAGATAAACAGTCAGAGGAAGGTAGATACGTTATTCTTGGAAAGTAAGGCGAGGGGAGACTGCAGTCATTTAAACGTCTGATGTTGCATAAGTGAAGAAAAGACATGTAGAGATTTAACCATGAATGCAGAGTTGTGCAGACCTGGGAGGAGGTTTCTGTTTGATGCCTTTTTACCTGCAGGGAAAAAGTGAGGCTGGAGTTTTACCTTTTTCTAGCTCTGAGTCAGCTTGAAGGCTGATCTTCCTAACTTCCTCCAAACTACCTGATGAATGTGTCTGTGAGTCCTAGACTTTAGACATGAGGAAGAATGAATCAGTAAGGCAAGTGAGGGCTAGACCTTTTCAATACCTCTGTCCATGTTTAGCAAACAGATGTTAAATTACTACATTAATTAATACAATAACTATTGATTAACTCTCTGTGCCAGATAGTGTGATGATTTCTTGGACTGGCAAAGAATAAAGAAGCTGTGATGAGTTCAGCATCTAGTAAAAAACATGAGAAATTAAGGAAAACTCTATATAGTTACATTAATTGAAAACATTGCTTTTCTATGGATTATAAATAGAGACAGCAATATTGAGATCTGCTGAATTATGAAAACCTTAAATGTTATTAATGAAGGAAGTTTTACACACTGTTCTTTTCAAGCTCTCAATTTGGTGAAGCTACATCTGAAATACAAGGAAATTATAGGGTTGTATTAGCTAAAGGTTTTATTTTGCTTTTGGTTTCCACGCACAACAACTGACAACACCATATGAAAACTAAGTCTACAAGGACTCCAAAAGCTACTAACATCCATCAAGTTAATAGCCTCAATCACAAAAGAGAATTATGTAACAGACTGTACTATTCTGTGCTTAAAAGGTAGGTTGCCACTTGCAATGGATAAACTTAGGCTCAGTTCTAGGTTCTGAGAAAAGTGCCTCAGTAGTAAGTTGCTTTCAAAGTGGGACAAGAGCCAATAGAAAACAGCAAATGAGATTTTAAAAAGAAAGTTTTGCAAGGTAATAAAAATGTTTTATGATGGATCGCTAGTATGAAATATACGAAACTCAACATTCAAGAAACTACAGAGACCTGATCTAATTTTTCAAAATAATTGTAGACAAGAGGCTCTTTCATTTGGCAAAAGCCCAACAATTGGAACTCATATTTCTGCTTTACAAGAAAGGTAGGATACAAATGAATGAATGTTTAGATTTGTGTTATAAGAGCAAGAGAGAAGGCTGAGAAATTTAACAATAATGTTTCATATAAGATCTGAGATTGTCTCAGCTATTTAATGCTAATCAGGAAATAAGTTTTGAATTTCATAGTGTATTGTGCAGAATGTAGAAAATTAAGAGTTAGAAAACAGTCACTCAGTACTTTGAAGAGATTCTAAACCATCTGCAGTTTATGGTTAAAACATGTTAAAAGTCCAGTCGGGTTTTAGTTACTAAACTAAGAATTAAAAAAAAAAGCACCATGTTGACCCAGCTGTTAACACTGTTAAACCTGTACTCTAATGTACAGCACCAACTGTTCTCCTGCTGATTAGTATGTTTGTAAAAGGGTTACTGTTATGTCAGTACACTGTATGACTCAATAAGTGGTAGCTACTGTTTGCAGGATTGAATTAAGTGGGACATTAGGAAAGATTTTTGCAAAGCCTATTAATTTTCATATTCCTTCAAGACACAAATATCCTCAGAGGATTCTTGCCCTGGCAATAAATTCAGCTGAATTTTTTATTTATCTTCTGTTTTTTTTTTTTGGAAAGGATAAAAGCAGTTTGCATTGTATTAGGAACTATGGGTTAGAGTTCTTTCAAGTGTGTAATTCTGATGAGTCCACATAACAGAAAAGGGTATATACATGTGGGATGGTCATGAAAATAAAATGAAAAATGCAATAATTTCCATATTTTTAATATTTTTACATGTAAATTATCTCATATCATTTAAAATTTCATACTCAAACATGTGGACAAGAAAATATGTAAAAATACAGCCAAATGGGAAATTCAATGAATGTTGAAAGAATATTATATTTTCTAAAGCATTTTTACAGATAAAACTTCAATGTTGCATAAATATGTTTCATACTAAAATTAACAATAAACTCCTTATTAGAATTTGATTACCATAAGTCCAAATTCATTTATCAATTAATATAAAAGGGAAACCAATAAAATTCTAATTAGTACTAGTGATATTATTTAATGGAAGATACTATTTTATAAAATAATTAATGGCTTTGATTGTAATAGCATTGTGATGCAATAGCTTTCTTTATAACTCCTTGAACTTGTGTTTGTTTGTTGAGACAGTGCTCCCAATGTAGTGTACATTGGCCTTGGACTCGCTGTGCAGCTTTGGCTGGCCTCTCAGTGTCAGCCTCCCAAGTGCTGGGACTACAGGCATGCACCACCGTGCCCACCCCTATAACTACCTGATTCTTTTGTAAAGATGAACCAAAATCTTAGTCATTACTTAAAGAATTATCACTACACCTTTCTTTTTTAAACAAAATGTAACTAGTTTTTAAAAAGTCCTTTTTTATTATTTAAACATTATTATATTGTTTTACTATTTTATTGATAGATTATTATTGAAATAATAAAGAAAAAAATCATTGTAGATTTTGCATATTATTAACAACATTCATTAATAGAACTACACCATAATAAATTAAGATCCTTCAAGCAATAAATTTTATTAATATGCTAGCCAAAAGAAAACTATGCGGTTATGGAAAAATATGAACAAAACACTTATCCTTAGACTCTATGAAACAGTGTTGTATATAATCAAATATCCAAATGACAAGTGATGTGATTATTCCATCTGGAACCATCTGGAAACAGGTAGCATAATGAACTATGTAACAGAGTCTTGAAAGGAGATCCTTGAACCAAGGAGATGATGATGTATATCTCTTTTATTTTTTTTTAAAGTGTATAAAAAAACAAAAAGATATTAACAAACATACACAAAATAGCATAAGAATAGTACAATCAAATCTGAGTTATAGATAAGGTGACAGGAATCATCAATAGTTGTTGCATTACATATTGATAATTTCTAATTGTATATTCAGGAAAATAGGTATAGACATGCAAAATTGATCAGACAATTAATCATCAACTATTCCTTACAATAAAGTGACCTGAGTCAGTAGTACAACTTCTTTTTATAGTGTTAAAGCAAAAAGAACTACATCAACTACAACAGAAAAAGAGAGAAAAAGAAAAAAGAAGAAAAAAATAAACGAAAGCATTAACAAAGAGACACAAAGTAGCTCAATAAACTTATGATCATAATTGAATTATAGACAAAGCAACAGAAAACCAACAATAGTTTCTGCATTTCATATTGATATCTTCAAAATGTATGCTCCGGAGAACACATAAAGACATACAAGATTGATCAAACAATCAGTCATCAACTATTCCTTACCATTCAATGACATAAGTCAATAGTAGAACCATGTTAGCCATCCTGTATATACATAGATACATACATACATACATACATACATAAAATTTTGCCTCATTCTTTTCTCCTTTCCCTCATCCCCTCTGTTCTTTACTTTTGAACAGATTTTCTTCATGATTCTTAGTTTATGTTCCCACCCTCAGGTTCTTACACCAGTGACACAAAACGTTGCCTGCACATGTACCCCTGATTTATTTCACTTATGAGTAGGGTGTCCAATTTTGACCATTTGCCTACAAAGGCTCCATATCTGTCCCTCTTTATAGCTGAATAATATTCCATTGTACAAAAAAGCCACAGTTTTTTAACCCAGTCTTCTGTGGATGGACATTTGGGTTGGTTCCACAATTTAGCTATTACAAATCGCACTGCTATAAACATGGGTGCACATATATCAGAGTGATATGATGATTTCAGATCTTCTGGGAAAATACCCAGAAGGGGAATAGCTGGTTTGAATGGAACCTCTAGACCTAGTTTGCTGAGGAATCTCCAAACTGGTCTCCACAGTGGTTGCACCAGTCTGCATTCCCACCAGCAGTGTAATAGAGTCCCTATTTCTCCACAGCCTCGCCAGCATTTGTTATTGCATGATTTTTTCATACTGGCCATTCTTACTGGGGTAAGATGGAATCTCAGTGTTGTTTTTATTTGCATTTCTCAAATGACTAAGGATGTGGAACATTTTCTCATATATTTATTTGCCATTTGCATTTCTTTATCTGAGAAGTGTGTATTCAACTCAGATGCCCATTTCTGGATTGGGTCTTTGAATTTGGATAGGTACATGTTTTTCAATTCTTTGAATGTTCTAGATAGAAGACCTTTGTCTGAGGGACAGCCAGCTAGGATTTTTTCCCAATTTGTGGGTTTTCTTTTTACTTTGCTGGTGAT
>PVLD010015620.1:0-47910 GCA_004027595.1 Dinomys branickii | reverse complement strand
TCTGACTAAATTTGCATGTCTGTATATGGGTCCATACATCTACAATTCGAAGATATCAATGGATAAAACAACAACTACTGTTGAGACCATATCACCTTGTCTATAGATTAGTTGTGATTGTACTATTTTCTATGATAATGGGTGTCTGTTTGTCAATATGTTTTTGTACTTTTATGTTTCTAAAATAAAAAAAAAATAGCATAAGAACAATACAAGCAATACAGAGTTACACATGAAGTGACATGAAATTAATAATGGTTGTATTATGTATTGATATCTTCAACGTGGTTTCTCAGGAAAACAGATAGAGATATGCAAGACTGATCAAATAATTAATCATTAACTGTTCTTTTCAGTAAAGTGATAAAATTCAGTAGTACAACTGTGAGCTATCCTGCAAATACTTACATAATAATTTCCCTTTCTTTCTTTTTACTTTTTTCTCACCCACAGTTGATCAGTTTGTTTTATTTACTATTTAAATTTTATTTATGACTTCCAAGTTTTTGCATAATGATAGTACAATGTGAAGTATTTCAGGTCCTGAAAGGAAACAACTTCCAAACCAGATTAATATACCCTGCAATACTATCTTTCAAGATTAATGGAAAAATAAGATACTTCCATGACAAGGAAAAATGGAAAAAATTCATGATCACCAAACCAACACTACAGAGTGTACTGAAATATATTCTAGACAAAGATAAAAATGACCACAGTTTCAAGAACAGCAACAGGAAGAAATCACCCAGCAAGGCAAGCAATTAAACAGAGGGGAGAAGCAGGGACTAACAGCAGAAAAATAACATGACAAAGATAAACCAATATATATCAGTTATAACCAGTAATGTAAATGGCCCAACTCACCAATCAAAGAAACAGACTGGCAGAATGGATCAAGAAACAAGACTCAATAATATGCTGGACACAAGGAACACAGTTAATTCAAAAAGAAATTCATAGACTAAAAGTGGAAAAGAATACTTCATGGGAAAGGAACCCTGAAAAATGCAGGGGTAATTATTTGCAGACAGTATGAACTTCAAACCAAGAATAATCAGAAGATATGAAGAACTTCACTTGTCAGGGGAAAATTTGAAGAGGATGTGATAATCATGAATATGTATGCACCAAATACAGGAGTACCCAACTATGTAAGACAGTTTTTTATTTTAAAAATTAAAAAACTGGCAAAACAACAATGAAGACAAAATCAAAACAACACAAAAACAACAAAAATGGTACATGACCTCAAAACAAAATGATAGAAATTTATAGTGGTTGTTATGTTACATACTGTTATCTTCAATGAAGTTGCTCAGTCCACTAGACAAGAATGTAAGCTTGATCAAACAATCAAAGACAGTAACAAGTAAAAAAAAATAAAATAATTAAAAAATGAAACATTGGAAATGTTGTAGAGCTTCAGCATACAAGATGGTAGGAGTTCAACAATGGTTCTTATATCACATATTGTTTGCTATCCTTATATATACATATGAATTTTGTTTTTCAATTAAAAAACAAAATAACAAAAACAAATACATAAGTAAACCACCACAGAGATCAATAAAAATGATACAGAATTTCAAAACATGTGATAGGATATTAACAATGATTGTTGTATTACATAACTTCATCTTCAAAATGGTTGCATATATAAGCAGATACAGGCATGCGAGATTGATCAAACAATTGTACATTAACAGCGCCTTTCAATAAACCAACAGGTATTAGTAGTACAATTATCCTACCTATCTGTGTGTATATAAATATGTGTTCCCTCTCCCTTCTTTCTTTTGCCTCTTTCCTCCTTTATTCCAGTTGTTCCTTCCTATTTGAGCAGTTTCTTTTCAATTTCACAATACCTATTGTACCTTTCAGATTTTATTTACTCTTTCTGGTTCTTATAGTAGGGAAGAAATACGATGTCTACACATGTGAATCTGATTTATTTCACTAATGAGTATGGTCTTTGGTTTCATCCATTTACCTATAAAAGCCTCTAGTTTACACAAATATTAATAGACATGAAAATTCAAATGAGCAATAACACAGTTGTACTGGGGAGACTTAATACTCTGACATCACAATAGGTAGATCAACCAGAAAAAATATCATCAAAGAAATATCAGAACAGAACCAAACCTGTGAAGAAATGGACTTAATAAATGTTTATAGAGTGTTCCACCCAACATCAGAATACACATTCTTCTTAGCTGTACAGAGGATGATCTCTAAAATAGACCATTTATGAACCCACAGAACATGCTTAAGTAAGTGCAAAACAACTGAAATTATCCTATATATATTATCTGAACATAGTGCAATGCTGTTGGAATTTAATGAGAAAAGAAACTGCAAAAAATCCATAAACACATGGAAATTAAATAACACACTACTAAACAACCAATGTGTCAGATGAAATTAAAGAGAAATTTAATACTATCTACAATTAAATGAAAATGCATATAAAGCACAGCAAAACATGTGGCACATAATGAAAGCAGGTCCTGTGAGGAAAATGTATAGCAGCACATTCTCACATTAGGAAAACAGAATGAGCCCCCCCCCCAAACCTTAACCTAATACTAGACCTCCAGTTTCTAGAAAAGGAAGAGCAAGTCAAGCCCAAGCCATTATAAAAGAGGAAGTTACAAAAATTAGAGGAGAAATTAATGCAATCAAGACTAAGAAAACAATACAAAGTATTAATGAATCAAAGAGTTTTGAAAGAACAAATAATATTGATAAATGCTTGGCCAATCTTATCAAAAAAGGAAAGAAGACACTCAAATTCATGCAATGATGAATGAAAATGGTGAAATCACTATAGAACTTGTGGAAATTCAGAAGATCATAGACGCCTACTTTGAAAATTTTTACTTTCATAATATGGAAAGAAGAAATGGACAGTGTTATGGTTTATACATTGTGTCCACTTGGGGAGTCTAGAGGTTTGCCTGAGTGACTCAGCAGGAAGGCAAGGTGCTTACTTTGTACACATCCTGAGCCTGTGGAAGAAGAGGGCATAGAGACTGTAAGAGCTACACTCCACCTAGGTGGGAATAGGCTGTTTACAAGGTAAGGGAGAAAAAGAGACTGCTTTGCTGCCATTCCTACCTTTGCTCTTGTGGGTTTGCTGTGCTCTGCCGCCATGAACATTTGCCCTCTACCATGTGCTACTCTGCCTCAGAACCAGCCAACTATGGACTGAAACCTTCGCAAACTGCAAGCTAAATAAACCATTCCTTCCTTCATTTTGGGTATTGGGTGTTTTGTCTCATCAATGAGAGAAAAGTAACCAAGACAGAATTTGGTACCGGGAGTGAGGTTGTTGCTGTGACTGTACCTGACCATGTGGTTCAAGAGCCTTTCCAAATGGCTTGTGGGAAGAGCTTGGAAAGGTTTGGAGATGTTGCTTGAAAGAATAGAGCTGGAACGTCTTTGGCTGTTCTGTATGGGAGATTCTGGTCAGAGTTTGGAAGACAAGAAGGCTGATGGAAATCCTACCAGTAAAGACCAGGTTTAGGAGGTTTCTGTTGGGAAGGACTTCATTGGTTGTTGGACTCCAGACGATGTATGCTATGGCTTGGCAGGAAGTTTGTCTGCATTTTGCCCATGTCCAGAGAATTTGCCTAAGACTGAGATTAAGGGTGGCAGTGAACTGATTAATCTGGCAAAAGAAATTTCAAGGCAGTCGAATGTTGGGCCAGTGGCATGGCTATTGTTGGGGGCTTTTAGCCACATTTATATTGAGAATCAAGAGCAAAGAGCCCAGCAGGATGATTTAAAATGTGAGTTTGGCCAGAAAGGAAGCTGTAGTAAAGCTGTGGACTGCAAAAATAGAGTTGAGGGGATCTCTATTGCTGAGAAGAAACAAGAGATTGGAAAAGATGGTGCAATGGTATCACAAGAAGCAGCAAGTCTCCACCCTTTGCAGCCTCAGAAGTATAAAGGTGAGAGACCTTGTCTTGAAAAGGAATCCAAAGAGCACCATGTTCCAGAATGGCAGTGGCAGCTGCACCAGGTTCCAGAAAGGAGTAGGGATAGAGAATTTGTTCCTCAGAATTGGATTCAGTGTGCCCAGCAATCCAGACACTCAACCCCTATGGCCAAGGAAGAGGAAAGTTTGGCTACTGCTCCAGGTGGCAGTAGACCTTGGCATCATCCACGTGGCCCTGGCTTTAGGTGCAAGGGGAATGCAACAGTTCTGAGGTTAAAGAGGTTTCCACCCAGATTTCTGAGGGCCTGAGAGGCAAGGCAGTGTGCCCCTGAGAGGGCAATGTGTGAGGCTGTGAGTGTGAAGCAGAAGGTGCACTGGAGACCACAGAAGTTTGGAAAAGACACGACACTGGATTATCTGAAGAGAGCTGCAAGGAGGGAGCAAAGTGGGCCTAAGAGAGAAGCCATGGGAGCTATAAACACCAGAAGTGCCATAGCAATGGACTCGTGCAAGCCTTTTGGAATGCATAATGTGCCACAGGTTGCTTCAGATGCTGCATGTGGAATTACAGGACACAAAGTTAGCCTTGCTGGATTTTGAACTTGCTTTGGTCCCAATGCTCTATATTCCCCTGTTGGTGTCTTTTGGAATGGTAATGTTTATTTTGTACCATTGAATGTTGGAAGTGTTTAACTTTTCATTTTTACAGGGGCTTGTAATTAAAGAGTTTGTCTTAGATCTGGGAGGTGAGTTGGGCCTTGGACTTTTCAGCAATGCTGAAATTGTTAGGACTTTGGCAACTCTTCCGGATGGCCTAAGTGTGTTTTGCATAAAAGGATGTCTATGAGTCTTTAGGGGTCAAAATGTTATTATTCAAATGTAATATAATGCATTTGTATCTGGAAATTGGTTTAAAGAAGTGTGTCTGGTTGCCAAGTTGACAAGAGGTGGATTGTTATGGTTTATACATTGTGTCAACTTGAGGAGTCTAGAGGTTTGGCTGAGTGACTCAGCAGGAAGCCAAAGTGCTTACTTTGTACACATCCTGAGTCTGTGGAAGGGGAGGACATGGAGACTGTGTGAGAGCTACACGCCCTCAGGGTGGGGGTAGGGCGTTTACAAGGTGAGGGAGAAAAAGAGGCTGCTTTGCTGCCATTCCTCCCTTTGCTCTTGTGGTTTTTGCTGTGCTCTGCCGCCATGAACTTTTGCCCTTTACTGTGTGCCACTCTGCCTCAGAACTAGCCAAGAATGTACTGAAACCTCCACAAACTGTAAACTAAGTAAACCTTTCTTTCCTTCATTTTGGGTGTTGGGTATTTTGTCTCAGCAACAAGAGAAAAGTAACCAAGACAGACAGATTCCTAGATACATACATATTTTAAAGGCTGAATCAAGAAGATATAAAAATTCTGAATAATTCTATGGTAGTCAATAAAATTGAAAATGTACCTCAAAACCAGCAAGAAAAGCCCAAGTTCTGAAGGATTCAATGCTGAATTCTACAAGAAATTGTGAGATTTATTGCCAATATTCTTCAAACTCACGAAAGTTGTTGAAAAGGAAACAATACTCCCTAACTCATTCCTGGAGGCAAGTATTACCCAGATACAAAAACAAAAAGATCCAAAAAAGAGAAAACTACAGGCCAATCTCCTTAATGGACACAGTTGCAAAAATTCTCGATAAAATACTAGCAAATGGAATGCAGCAAATTATCAAGAAGATTATACACCATGATCAAGTGGAATTCATCCCTGGGATGTAGGGATGGTTAAACCTGCAGAAGTCAATAAATATAATACACAATATTAACAAAACCAAAGAGAAAAGTCACATGATCATCTCAATAGATGCAAGAAAAGCATTGAGAAAGTCCAGCGCTCATTCATAATAGGTCTATAGAAAACTGGAACTGAGGGTCTTTATCTTAATCTGATAAAAGCTGTCTATGAAAAACCAATAGCTAACATCATACTAAATGTTGAAAAACTGAAAGCGTTCACTCTAAAATCAGGAACAAGGCAAGGATGTCTACTATCACCACTCCTACTCAATATAGTTCTAGAAACACTAATCAGAGCAATTAGGCAGGAGAGAGAAATGAAAAGAAGTAATGACAGGAAAGGAAGAAGTTAAATTATCATTATTCACAGATTAAATGATATTCTACTTAGAAGACCCCAAAAACTCCACCAAAATCCTTTTAGATTTAATAACCAAATTCAGTAACAGGGCTGGATACAAAATCAACACTCAGAAGTCAATAGCATTCCTGTACACAAACAACAATTAAATTGAGAGAAAAATTAGGGAAACCATACCCTTCACAATAGCATACAAAAAATGTAATACTTAGGAATCAATCTAACAAAGGAAATAAAAGATCTATATATTGAAAATTCTAACAATAGGAAAATGGAAAGATATCCCTTGTTCATAGACAGGAAGAATCAACATAGTTGAAATGGCCATATTCCCAAGATTGTTATGAAGATTTAATGCAATCCCAATCAAAATACCACTAGCATACCTCACAGAACTAGATAAAACATTCTTAAAATTTATTTAAAATCAGAAGAGACCTACAATATCAAAGGTCATTCTGGGCAACAAAGACAAAGCAGGAGGCATCATGATCCGCGATATGAAATTATACTACAAAATTACTGTGATAAAATCAGTATGGTACTGGCAAAAAAACAGACCTGAGAACCATTGGAATAGATTAGAAGGTGCAGACACACTACAAACACACTGAGTCACCTTATTTTTGACAAAGAGGTCAAACATGTTCACTGGGAGAAAGACAGCCTCTTTAATAAGTGGTGTTGACAAAACAAGCTCTCCACATACCAAAGACTAAAACTAGATCCATGTCTATCACCATCCACTAAATTGAAATCAAAACACATCAGAGATCAAAATATTAAATCAGATACACTAAATTTACTGAAAGAGATAGTTGGTGAAAATTTTGAAGGCATAGATATAGGTAGAGAGTTCATGACCAAAACCCAGACTTCACAGGAAAACATTAAACAGGCAACAACTGGGATCTCAATGTATTATAAGAAGCCTTTGTACAGCAAAGGAAACCACCATCAGAGTGAAATGAAAACTCACTGAATGGGAAAAAGTTATAGCAGTTGCACTGTAGAAAATGAATTTATATATAGGACATATAAAGAAATGAAAAAATCAAACCCTCCAAATTCAAAGACCCAGTCCGAAAAAGGGCATCTGAGATGAACACATACTTCTCAGATCAAGAAATACAATGTTCAACATTACTGATTATTCAAGAAATGCAAATTAAAACAACACTGAGATTCCATCTCACCCCAGAAAGAGTGGCTATCATCAAGAAATCAACCAATAGTAAATTCTGGCAGGGCTGTGGGAAAAATTGAAGTCTTCTCCATTGTTGGTTGGAGTGTAGATTGGTATAACCACTGTGGAAATCAGTGTGAAGATTCCTCAGAAAACTGGGATTAGAGGTCCCATTTCTTTTCTGGGTATCTTCACAGAAGTAAAATGTGCCACAGCAATATATGTGAACAAATATTTATAGCAGCACAATTTGTAATAGCTAAATCATGGAAACAACCCAATTGTCCATTAACTGCAGAATGGATAAAAAAGATGTAGTTTTTTTATGAAATGGAGTACTACTACTCAGCCATAAAGAAGGATAAACTTGAGACTTTTATAGGTAAATGGATGCAACTTGAGACCATACTTATTAGTGAAATAAATGAGACTTACACAAGGAAGTATGACGTTATCTCTCTGGAGTAGGAAACTGAAAGAGTAAATAAAGTAAAAACTGTACAATAGATATTGTGAAATGGAAAGAAATTATTCAAAAGGAAAAAGGGACTAAAATGGGTGAAAGAGGAAAGGACAGTAGGGAAAAGGGAAAAATGTGAGCGAGTTCTACTATTAGTGTCTCTGAGTTCATTAAAAAGAAAGATTTGTGTTAAGATTGGTTGGAGAAACTTTTATTCCCATATCTTGTACCCTGAGAAGCTACACTACAGACAGCATGCAGTGTATTAATTATTGTTATTCTACTATTTTGTTATGAATTTTTGTTTTACCTTTTTCATAAAAATAATGAAATTTATTTCAATTCATAAAAATGCCTCTAGTCAATAAAGTTATGAGTAGTTAAGTTCAGGCAAACATACTTTTATTTTAACTAGAGATTAAAAGAGACATGATATTGCCTCTCATGATAAAATGAAAATGAAATTTCTATTAAATTTTATGTTCTTTATATTTCTACATTTCCTACCTTTTATGCTACCAATCTATGAAAAGTGTAAAGAGGAGCTGTAGCATGGGATAAGAGAACAATATTATCGTTATTTACAAGTTATATAACTTTTATACTGGTACACCAGCAAATCAAGTGAAAAACTAATAGAATTAAGATATTTCAGTACAGATAATAAAATACTAGAATCAAGAGATCTTTGGAAATTAATACCATAAAAATATAATGAAAAATAAATTTTCTTAACAATGCAAAGAAAAACCAAAACCCTAATAAATGCATACATTCAGGACTCAGAGAAAGAAAACCATGAAGTTTTAATGAGGAGCATATATTTATTTAATCATGTGTATATATATATATGTATATTTCTTTGTACACATATTTATGTATGTGTATTTTATCATGTATATGTTTATACTTTTTGGTCTACTAGTATGAGGCATATCATATTAAGCAATGGCAATAGCTTAGGTTCTTGAAACAGTTTACAGACTAAGCCTGTTACTCTTATGAGGAGAGAACATACCAAAATATCCAGGCCATTTTGAACTAAAATATAATTACTTTTGTGCTTCTAAAAAGAAAAATGGAACTATCATTTGAATGTAACTTGACTAAATTAGAAATAAAATATCAGCAAGTAAATCACTACAGAAAGTGAGTCAATGTATGGAAAAGCAGATTAGAAAAGATACATTTTCATATACATAACAGAGATTCAACATATTTTACGTAAAATTGAAAGAAATAAACTCCTACCTCTACACTGATGGGCATTTTTAGAATTCTTTGTCAAGTTGGAGACATATATGAGTGTACTGAATACTACTATTGGATTTGAAAAGTACCAGTCATGTAACAAATAAGGAAAATATTGCATTTGTTCTCATTGTGTTTGAATAGAAATAAATCACTATAGGTTTTCTTCTTATCTCATTAGAGCCTTTTCATATGTTAAATCTTTCAGGGTAGAATATGAACCAGAGTAGTCCTCTTCCCTCAGTGTGACTTGACCTCACACAACATAGCCACATGATACTTGAAATCTGTACTTGAGAATAATCTACTTCATTGTTTGTTTCAAAGCTAATCCTGATGTTACTTTGGAATGTAAGAAAACTAATAACTGTCATGAAAAGAAAACATGATGCTTTAATTTACTTTTTGCTTTTTTTTGTACATGTTTGTAGTATGTATTGATCAAATTTATCATGGGAGATATGTTCATGTACATAACACATCTTAGTTATTTTTGTCCTTTTTCCAATCCCTTCCTCAAACCATTCTTCCCCTCACCACTTTCAGAGCTATTATTTCTTTATTTTTATTTCAATTCTTTTTTTTTCTTTAAATATTTTTGGTTCCTTTCCTCTCCCCTCCCCCACTTTGTATTCCTTTTCCCATTTGAAAAAATTCTGACTTCCTACATCCTCTTTTTTTCTCCTTACTTATACTTTAATTTTTGCATACAGGAAAAACAATACAATATTTAAACTTGTGACTAATTTACTCAAGATTATGGTCTTAACAGTCATCCATTTAGCTAACAATCCCTCAAGGTTATTTTTCTTTATGGCAGAGTAGTATTCCATTGAATGTAAATACAAGATTTTCTGTATCTGCTCATTTGTGCACATAGACAGCATATGATGTGCATATGGGCTGTTTAAAGATTTAGCTGTCATAAACTGTGCTACAGCAAATCATCAAAAAGATTATACAGCATGACCAAAAAGGATTCATTTCAGAGATGCAGGGATGATTCAATAGACATGAATCAAGAAATGCAGTACTGCCACATTAACAGAAACAAGGGCAAAACCCACATAATCATGTCAATAGATGCACAAAAAGCATTTGACAAAACCCAACATCAATTCATGATAAAAAACGTTAAATAAAATTGGAATTAATCTTTATCTCAATCTGAAAGGGTCATTTACGATAAACCAACAACCAACATCATACTAAATGGAGAGAAGCTGAAAGCTTTCACTCTAAACTCAGGAATAAGACAAGGATGTCCACTGTTGCCACTCCTGTTCAACATAGTTCTCAAAACATTAGCCAATGCCTTTCATTAAGGACAAGAAATGAAAGGAATAAGGACAGGAAGGGAAAAAGTTAAATCATCATTTTCTTATAGCGTGATGCTGTGCAGAGAAGGCCCCACCAACACCACCATGACTCCTACAGTTAATAAGCGAAGTCAGCAGCATAGCAGAATACAAATTCTATAGTCAAAAATCAGTAGTATTCCTGTACACTAATAATAAACTCACTGAGAAAGAAATTAGGGAAACAACACCTTTAACAGTAGAATTAAGGAAAATGAAATAAAGAAACTAACCTAGCCAAGGAAGTAGGTTTTGGTTTTTATCTTACATTAATTCCATTTCTTCCTCTTAAGATATTTATATAACAGTGCTAAATTTAGAGTATACTCTCAGGCATTATATTAAAAGCTGGAAACTACTCTTAATTTTTATTCTTGATTATAAATCGGTCAGATGCTTATACATAAACACACATAATCACAGCTCAGAAAACTTTTCTACAGTAAATTAATTTTCTATGGACTAAATTGTGTCTCTCCAAAATTCAAACACTGATGCCTATACCAGGCAGACCTTTAGAGAGATAATTAGACTTAGATGGGACTATGAGGGAGGAGCCCTCATTTAGGATTATTTCCTTTATAAGTAAAGCAGTATATGCCAGAGTTCTTTTATTCATCACATGAGATGAGGATGTAGTAAGGTAGTTTCTGTCTTCAAAACAGAAAGTGAACCCCCTCCTGAAACCTAATCTGCCATGAGCTGGATCTTGGAGTTGCCAGCCACTTCAAGTATAAAAAATAAACATCTGTTCATTTTGTTTAATCACCTATTAACTATGTTTGTTTAGAGCCTCTCAATTTTTTACGTGTGAAATCATATCAATCTGATGATGAAGCAAGTTCATTTCCTCCTTTATCATATGCATCAGTTTAGTGTTATTTTTCTTGTCATTGCAGTGTTGTGTTTTCCACTGTGAATTTGATCAGGAGCAGTGAGTAAAATCACCTTTGCTACTCTTCAGCACATTGGAAAGAGGAGTCTCTCATCATTAAATATTATATAAATCGCAGCTATTTTATGGAAGTTCTTTATCTAGATGACTTCCCCTTCTATTTTTAGTTGGCTGATATGTTTATTAATAAAAACAGATATTAAGTCATGTCAAAAGTTTTCTTATATATCTGTTTTACTGGTTGTTTTTATGTAGAACTGTGGATAATGTGGTATAATGTGACTGGTAGTTGAATGTTGAAACAGATTTGGATTCCCAGGATCAACCACGCTTTGTCATTATATTTTTATTTTTTATATATTACTAAATTCCATTTGCTAATATTTTGTTGAGGATTTACATAATTTAAAGAATATTATGCAATTTTATTTCCTTTTATCTTTTGCTTGATTTTACTATCAAAGTAATTGTGGGCCTTACAAAAATGAATAAAAAGCATTCACTTAAATTTTATGCAAAAGAATGTGTTCATTTGCAATTATGTTTTATGTACGTGTTTGGTAGAAACTGCTAGTGAAGCCACACTGACTTTTAGTTGCCTTTGTTAGAAGGTTTTACCTACAAAGTCAGGTCCACAAACGCGTATTTGACAATTCAGACTAGATATTTCTTCTAGAGGAGGTTTAAGCATTTTACTAATTTTATTGAAGTTGTTTAACCCATGAGATTAAATTTGATTTTAGTGTTTATTCTTTCTTTGTCAGATTTGCAAGTGTTTTCTCTTTGTATGTCGGATAATCTTAGTTTTGACAACTCTCATTCCCCTTTCTCTCCTCCTTTTTCTCCTCTCCCTCAAGCTGACTTAAATATATCAATTTTAATTATTGTTTCAAAGAACCAGCTTTTTTTCTGATAGCCTCTGTTGATTTTCTTGTTCAGCTTCACTAATATCTAATCATGTCATAGTTATTTTCTTTTACTTGCTTGTGTTTAATATTTTTACTTTGGGGTATAATTTTTTTATTAATGATTTAGAATCTCCTTTATTTTACAATTCATATTATGATTTTATTTATATGACACACATACTTTATATTTTGTCTGTAATTATATCCTAATACATAGTTTTATATTATAAAGTATGATGCAATTATGTATTTGTGTATATAACTTTATATAATTATATAATTGTAGTTATGAAAATAATTCAATTTTCCAAGAACTGTTTTAACTTCCTCTCATAAAGTTTTATATGATGTTTTAATTTTTATTTAACTCAAAATAGTTTCTTTTCCTTGACATTATTCATTGCTCTAAAATACTGTTTAATTTCCAAATAATTTGGGATTTTATTAATGCTATTTGTTAAATATTTCCAAATTATCGTTTAATTAAAAGCAAACTCATTTATTCAAAGTTCAGATATTACATTGAGGTTTTAGACTCATTTGGGATTGATTTTTGTACAGAATGAGAGATAGGTTCAAGTTTCAGTCTTTATGTAAGGATCCAATTTTCTCTGCACTGTTTATTGAAGAAGCTGTTCTTTCTTCATTGTATGTTTTGGGTTTTTTTGTTTAGTATCATTTGGCTGTAGATGCGTGGGTTCATTTCTGATATATGTGTGCTGTATGGTCATATTCCTTGGAGAAACAAGTCTAATTTAAGTTGAACACATGGCTACCAAGTTTAAAATCACTTGTTCTGACTATGTTGCTGTTCCATGTCTTCATATGACTAAATACTATTCAAGGAGTGACTTTGTATGCAATTTGCATAGGAAGGTACTTTTGAAGGAAAGGCAAACCCTTTTCCCCTTACCGACTGTTTGGAGTAGGGATAGAACAGCTAGAACTGTAGCAGTCGTCTGTGATCCTGTGGTATCCTATTGAGTATGACAGAGCAGAAAGGTAGCATCTGGATTTCTTAAATATACTTTGCAGCCACCAACACATTTTATATGACAAATACATCTAAAATCTGGTCAACGCACAGATATTATGTATTTTTTTCTATTATATGCTGAGGAACTAGTTTTCATGTTCTCATGTATATAACATGGAATATAATGTGGTTCTCTGATCATTTTATTAGATTTATTGTTGCAAAAAAGAAGTGAGTTAAGGTATCCAACTGTGTAGCCCACTAGACAAGACAGTAGATATGCGCCAATGGCTGTTATAGTGTATATTATTCTCTTCGATGGTTTGATCAATCTTTTATTCTTATTTCTGGTAATGTGAACTTCGTTGAAGATTACAGTATGTAACATAACAACCACTGTCATTTCCTACCATTTTGTTCTGAAATCCTGTATCACTTTTATTGTTTTTGCTTTGTTTTGCTTTTGTCTGTGCTGTTGGTGGTTTTGCTATTGTTCTTTCATAAATTTCTCTTTAAAATAAAAAACAAAAAAATTGTGTAGCCCAGTGCCTATTATGTAGAATAGTTTTTAGAAGTGAACTATTTTTATGCATTATAAAACAATTTTCTTCCTTCCAGAACTGCATACATTATGAAGTCTACTTTCCCTCTATTTTCCACAGTCCATTCAGCTAAAAATTATTATTTGTAATTATTTGAATACAAAGGTGCTCCTTGACTGTGAGGATACACTGAAGGACCCATCATAAACTGAAAATATCACAAATCAAACGGCATTAATATGCCTATTCTATCAATAGATACATCCTAACTTAGTGCAGCCTACCTTAAAAGTGTTCAGAACACTTACACTAGCCTACAGTTGAGAAAAATCTTTCGACACAAAGCCCATTTTATAATAAAGTGTTGAATATCTTATGTACATGCACAGGAGGGCATTTTGCAGACATGATGGGATGTGAAAACACAAAACACGATATCCAAAAAATGCTGGCAACACAGTATGCTGCAAAGGATTGATAGTTTACTGTCATGATCGTGTGGCTGACTGAAAGCTGTAGCTCACTGTTGCTATCCAGCATTACAGGAGATGTAATACTGCATGCTGCTAGTTCAAGGAAAGATCAAAATTCAAAGTGTGGTGTGTACTAATGTTGGTTGTTTTCATTTCATCATAAAGTATAAAAATTATAAATTGAACCAGTATGTAATAAGTATTAAAGTATATGATAATATATAAAAATCAAAGTAGTTAAAGAATAAATAAAAGTTCCATGGACGTCCTTTCTTTCACTTTTTAGTTTTCAAAAGTATTGCTCTCTCTTGTATATGATGCAAATGTCAGCTATGTCTATATAGTAATATATATCATTCTATTTATAAACACACAGAGGTAAGCAAAGAAATATGTTTACTCTTACAAAAGAGTTGTAACACTAAATATTTAAGTATATGTTGCAAGATTTACAAATGTATTTTTATATATTTAAAATTTTAGAATAAATCATATTTTGTTAATATTTCAATAAATTATTCCACTCATCTCATTCTGTTATCAGTAAGTTTCTATAAAACATCCCTGGAAGATCAAACCACTTTTTAGGTTATGTAAAAGACATGAAAACAATTTGCACTACTCTGAGATAAGCATTGAAATTTCACATCTCTGTCAGTTGTTCTGGGGTGATTTGGATCCAGTTCTATTGGCAACCCTGAAGTTATATTCCTAGTGCGAACATATATTCTATTTGGCCAACAGTTATCTGAATGTCAAACAAGAGCTGCACTGTGTGATCTGTCTTCATGTCCTTATGTGTTGGAAGTGAGGTAAGGAGGATGATGCACTTCATGGTGTCCTTTTCTAAGCCATGTAATGCATAAAGTTGTCTTTCAAATTAATATGAAATTAGGTGGGTACTGAATCACAGAAGCTTCTGTGGTAGATACTGAATGAGATCCAGTTTTCTTGTAAACAGAATACATCAGATGTAGGAGTTACATTTTGTAATGGAGGTTGTCTTATCACAGACCTTGCTTATACCTCTCTGATAAGTACTATTCCTTATTTCCGTGAACCAGTGAGTAAGTAGTGGCATAAAATATGTGTACACTGGCTTCTAAGTTAAGGCCTCAGGCAAACCATTTTCTCTTTTGTCTTCTCCCATTTTTGCAGGGCAATCCCACTGTTAAATTGCTGTCCCCTGAAAAAACATTTTACACTTTGACCTCCCATAATAATAGCTATGAAGCATGTTTTATTTTTTCTAGACTTCTGATATGATCCTTAATCAAATAATTTTTAGCATTTTACAAATGAATGACTATTACATAAACATTCAGATGTATGATTTGCATAATAAATACACATTTTCTCAAAACATAAAAAAGTTGAAAATAGTGTTTCAGTAACTTGGAATGAGAAAGTGAAAGTGTTAATTATCCTGTGCTAGAATGGCACTTGCCTTAATACTGATGTGGAGGCAGATACCATATTTATCTTAAACCACCCCAGAGCAAAGAATCTGTGAAGACAGTTACCTTTGGAACCATATTTATCATGTAAATAGCTCAGAAAAGGATACTGCCAGTTACGTCTTTAAAATACAAAAATGCATGCATTTCACTATTTTGTAAATGCCAGAGAGATGCAGCATCCGTTAGAGTTAACGGCGCGGCACTTTTGTGTTCAGTAGCATGAATCATTAATCATGAGACAGGCCATATTCTTGTAGTGCTTCTGCTTTCATTACTTGGCCTAATTAAACAGTTCTCTGAACTGGAATCTCAGATTCCTCTGTTACAGATTATCATTAATTATGGTGAAAGTGCTCAGAGATGTTGGACTCAATTATATTCTACTCAACTCTGGCACCGTGTGATTCATTGCGCAGCCTGCTTTGCAGATGTACTCTTTTCTTATCTCGCACTCCCACTTTTGTAAATTGGGCTCTGGCAGCCAACAAACTAAGAGTTATGTGCTGCGTTTTCATTAAAAACATGTTGGAGAAGCACAGACCAATTAAGGATTCTGTATTTCATAAGGAGTGAAGAGATGAATGGTGGATTCCGGGAGAATTAGCTCAGTGAAGAAGCCATCAAATCTCACTGTGCTGCTAGGTTCATGCGTATTTTGTCTTTTGAGTACAACTGATTAAGTCTCTGGCTTGAAACTTTTTAAAAATTTCAAACAAATAGAAAAAAATTAAAATTTGGTTTGTGCTTGTGTGAGCCACCAGAAAATATTCTCAGTGACATATGCCAAGCATATTATAACTCAGAAGACTAATTTTATCAATTTTGACAGTCATTTACAATGCTATGTAATGAAATCTGTTCTATGGCACTAAGTCTAGGCAGACTGGACTAATATTTTATCACAAATAAACTCAGAATATCAGGATTTGTAGGCTTTGGTTAGCGTTTGAGGCATGTGTTTGGGGGACGGGGAGTGTATGATCTGACATATGGCACATGTAAATCAAATTATCTCAAATTAATTTTTTGTATTTAAAATTTACATATTTGTTTAAAGAGTATTCCTTTTTTCCTTCCTATTTTCTATTTTCTTTCTTTGGATGAAAAGCTTTTCTTTTGTTTTGAATATTATACTGATTGTATACACAATACTTTTTAGTAATTAAAATAGAAGAAAGTGTACAGTGAAATAATTTTTCCTTTTACCTTACTGACTATAACAAAAAAGCCAGATAGTTAAAAATCAAAGGTAATCTAGGATTTCATGACAATTAGATGAGTTTATCTAATTTAAATGTGGAAAATACAAAAATGAATGACATGAAATTTTATTTGTCCCTATCCATTAAGAAGTTGGGTGGGTTATGATACCTTGTGAATCAAAATGTAGATCTTGTACAAATTAAACTACAGCAACAAACATGAAAACATATTTGAGAAAAGTCTACAAAGAAAACCCAAAACCCAGTTTTATTTTTCTTTCCTGCCATGAATTTTCAATTACAATAGAAATGATCTGCTTGTAGGACAGTTGTTCCTAAATGAAATCCATTGTCATTCAATTTACTCTTGCTGGCATTTTTAAATAAAATCATTAACTAAAAATGTATATAATAACTAATAAGAATAATTTGTATTATGTGTAAAATGTGTGATATTAGTAATAAAATGGCATAATTATATCATTCGCATGGCAGGATATGATTTCACAGTTTACTTGGACAGAGGAAAACATAAGAGCTTTAATTGTAAACCAATCATTTAGTTAAATGTAACAAATGAATTAAAGTCAGTGTTTCCTATCTAGCAAATATGTGATTCTTACTAGTGAGAACAATGTATAAATATGTTTTGTTCAAAGTAAATATGAGGTTCTTTATCCCTCTATTTGTTTCCAGTTTAAAAGTATAGAACCAAATCACATAGGCAAAACTGCTGTTTGTCTTCCTTTGTCTCTCATTTGAGAGGTTAACAAAAATAGCACAGGAAGAATTCCTATTGCAGAGATATTTTCAAGGGTGAAATACATTCAGTATTATCTTGGTTCAAGGCACCTGGGCTGGTCACCTGTATCATCATTATTGCTAGTTTTCTGATTTGACAAACATCGTCTTTGTTTACTTGATATTAAAAAGTGTCCTCATCTTCATCTTAATTCTACCTTTCTCCTTTTTAACTGGATGTGTTCATACACAAGAGCAAGGCCAAAACAGGGGAGAGAGATATCCCTTTTTTACGCTTATATTTTCTAAAAGTTTCTATTTTGATAATTCTCGAATGATCTCCAATTTGTATGTTCCCAGTGACTATATGTCCACTTTCCCTGCAAGCTGGTCACAGAAAGAATAAAATTGAAGACAGTGAAGAAAAAAAGTTCTAAATGTAAGCCTTTTGGCTTAACAGTTTGTAGGTTTTCATATCCTGCAGTAGTTTCAGGTTTTAATATATATGAAAATCAGTGGTCTTGTATCTATGCATATGTGTCTTCTATAATATAATTTTGACAGATGGTGAGCTGGATAAATCTAGTCCCTGACTATAGAAAACCTTGGCTTGACTTGCACTCTAACAAAAGTTGTTTTAAAAGGCATTCGCATATATTTATTTTTTAAATCAAGATGCATTTTTTGGCCTGCCCTTATTTCTCATTGAGATGCTGGCATCATCTTTGACTGTCCCATGTACACATTTTACCTGAGCTGTTGTATGTTTTTTAAACACGATGATTCCATGCATAATGCTGATGACTGTAAGATTCTACATCTTCTCCTTATTAAAAATAAATATGTTACCTTGCCCTGTTTGCACCATCTAAAGTTCTGACAATATCTTACTTTAGAAAATACAAATCTAGAAACCAGGAAGCAGTTTCTCCCACTAGCAGCCCCAGACAGACTGCTCATTGAAAATGTAATACACTGCTGCCGTGTCACAGGTCAGCTGGCAAATGGCAATCTGAATTTTAAAAGGAATATGAATAAAATTCTGTTTTATTTTGAAAATGAACTTTCTGCCCTCCATCATGAATCCAATATATGTCTTAATCTTCTGTGCTCTTGAAGCCTGCGGCTCCTGGCTGAGTCCTTTGACTCCTGATCCTAATAAGGAAATAGGTTGTTTTCTCATCCCCGTCTCATTTTTAGAAGGGCTGAAACAAACAGTCCCCTATTTCAAATGTAATTGACAAAGCATAAAAACATGTATGTTATATAATTTTAGGTTTGCAACCAAGCTCAGCACTAGGATGTTTTATTTTTAAATTTGATTAAGATGTTGTACCTTTGGAAATGTGCTGTCAAGATTTGAAATCAAAATTTCCAAGTGTGTGACGCATGTTTACCTTAGAACTGCACATGTGAAGCTGATAAAGGGTAGAATAGGGAACAGTACACATCACTCGGGAACATTTTCACTTAACCTGGACATTATTTATGGCCATACAGAGGTGTAGAGACAGGATTTTAAAAAATATATTTATAGCTATTGTCGTTCAAAAATCACGTGGCTGTATGCCATGTCTGTGTCAACTACATTTGCTAATTTGTTAAATAGAAATTAGTTGGTTATGCTCATGTCTTTCTAAACATATTGTTTTCACATTTATTTGAATTTGTGATTCCTAGTTAGAAAACAAAATGAATTTTCAAATAAATAAGATTTTGATTTTTTGAATGTTTGTTCTTTTTCATTTAAATATTATAAAAATTCTATACCACCACATTGTTATTATTGTTGTTCATTTTTATTCTTATAATAAAATAATAATCTGGACTGTTTTTAAAAAGAGAAATGGCAAAAACTAAGACACTCAAAAGTGCAAGTGCAATTAGGCAGACTACGGTGATATTTTATCTTATAATCATATTTATGTAACATTATCACAATCTAATTGATCGTGCTACAAGAAATAAACACTGACATTTCAGTGAGTGTGTGTGCATGTTCTGTGTGTGTGTGTGTGTGTGTGTCTGTGTGTACATTAGAGAGTGACAAAGAAGGGGAAAAGTGCATGTGCATCCTTAAGCAATGCATTATTTTCACAGCTGAATTTTACTTTAACCTAAGAGTTGTTCATTATTAATTTTTCAAAATATATTTACATTTAAAGTTATTTGTTATTGTCCAACCTATGAAAGGTTAAAACAATTAGCATATTTACAAAGATGCTTTCTTAAAGCTTTATAAAATTTTATTTAAACAGCTATATCACTTCCTTACTCTCTTTCCTGATGTTCCAGCACTAGGTGCAGGGCCGGGGATGTAGCTCAGTGGCACAAATGCCTGCCTGGCAAAGGCAAGATCCTGAGTTTGATTGCTAGTTCCAAAAAACAAAAACAAAAAAACACCAATACTAGGTGCAACGGAAACATGAACTAAAATAGGCCTGATGGAATCACTGACAGTTCAACAAATAATTATTGAATTTCCAAATATTGAATTAATGACTATGTATACAAAACTGAGTAAGACATGGTCTAGAAACAATAAAATTGTTCTTTTTAAGGTAAGTAGACAAATAATATGAAAGTTGTTATCAGCTGAGACAAGTGCATTTATTAAAGTAGGCAAAAGGTGCACTCGAAGCAGAGAGAGAGGCATGGGGCTTGAGTAGGGCCAGGAAGCACTATGGGAAGAGTGATGGCTGAGAGTGTTCTTGAAGGGAGAGGGCAACTATTTCAGATGAAGGGAAGCTTAGATTATCTTCCTGGGTGGTGAGGTTTTTTCTTGGTTTTTTGGGTTTTTTTTGTCTTTTTGAGACAGGGTCTAGCTATGCAGTTCAGGCTGGCCTTGAGCTCACTTTGTAGCCCAGGCTGGTCTCAAACTCGCAACGATCCTCCTGCCTCAGCCTCTGGAGTTCTGGGATTACAGGCATGTGCCACCATGCCCGGCACAGTGAGGGGTTTTATGCATGCATTAAAATTTTAAGTGTGTAACTAAGGAAAAGTGACATAGTAATATTTCAGTTCACAAATGTTTTTGTTCACAATTTGGTTTACAAACAGAAGTGTGTGGCAAAATTTTGCTTCTGTTTGTGAACTCCCTATTGAGTGATGAACATGACCACAACCCAGCCATCTTTCTCAGAGCTGTGTGATGAATTAAGTTCATGAACTGAGGTACCACTCTATGTACGTTGAGTGACTGAAAATATGGACATAGAGACCACATTGCAGAGAACTTCTCAACATCTATTTTACTGTTTCCCCATCACATAGCAGTGGATATTTGTTCTAGGTTCAGAATATGTGTTGCTTAGATCAATTCAATTAAGATAGAAAATTATTGCTCCTGGACTTAGGCTAGTGTAAATCATCTGATAACGATGCAGAGACATGTTATCTTGGTCAGGTGTGGATAAGAATTGGGATGACACAATTATCCTATAGAAAGGGACTCACTTCATGGCCATGAGAATGAATAATTCTGCCTCTTACTAGAAGTGAAAGCTCTGAGGAGGCTGCAACTCTGACCTTCACGTCCACAGTCCACGTAGGAAGAACAAGGAGAAGAAACAGAGAATACACGCGCCTGCTGGGTGGGCCGTCCATGCGGGCCCTTCCAAGAAGATAAAACGAAGGAATTACGTTTAAGTCTCAGTCAAACGTATCAGACATCTACTAGGAATGCAAATGAAGGGGGAAATATACTTTTAATTGTTACATACCCACTCCAAATTAAAATGGCTCTTTATTAGTAAACAAGAAGAAAAAAATGAACATTAAGTAATCTACAAACCTCAAAGTATCCATAGCCTACTGTGAGAAATACCCACATAAAATATTTAGAATATATTTTAAATCTTATTTTAATATATTTACAAATAAGGTATTGTCAAAAAGAGCAATCTTTTAAAAAATGAGTCTTATCTCTAAAAGGGGGAGAGAGTAACTTTATGTAATTTCAAGACATTTTCTCTCTTCAAGTTACAAGGAGCTGTAATACTGCAGAAAATAAAACAAAGATTAATAATTTTAAAAACTATAAAAAGACATTGTTTATAGACTAAAGGATACCAATGCCATTAGTGTGGTGAGGGTCTACGACACTTTTCAGCTTTCCTAGGAAGGTGGCAAAGTAGGGGGCCAATTAGCCTCCACGGCTGGAACCTGCTGGGTTACGGTGCACGCTGAACTAGCGGGGATCTCTAGCCAATGAAAGGAAGCAAGAGCACTGTCTTGGCTGCTAAGTGAAGGCTACCCATCTCCTATTGCTTCAGAGGACTACAACACATCTTCTGTTGAGTTTGCACAACTGACATGAAGCACAGAATTTTTATGTGTTGTAAAACCAGCACATGTCACCAAACATCTGATGCTGTATAACACCTTGATATTAAATTATAGTAGCAACCAAGGAAACACAAGTAATAAACTGAAGATTATGTTTATTCAGTAGTTGAATGACATGTATATGAAATAAGTACAAGCAGTTATAAAAATAAAGTTAGAAGCCAAGTATGGTGGCACATGCCTACAATCCCAACACTCTGGGAGGCTGAGACAGGGCAATAACAAATTGAGCCTTGTCTGAACAACTTAGCATGAGCTTGTGTCTAAAGAAATAAATAAATGACTGGGAATGTGAGTCAATAAGAAGGTTCTGGTTCAATCACGAATATCACCAAAAATAAAGGAAAAAATTCCTGCTCAAATAAAAGTTTTACCTTAATATAAATCCTGGAGAAAAGAATCAAAGTGAACAAGAAAAAAATCAATGTATATTAATTAAAAATTTCTTCCTAAAAAATGCAAAGAGATGTAAAATGTAAGCTGAAACTTGGAGGGTATTTTAAGACTTTCTAATATAGATCTAAGAGTAGATCCAAAATAAGAAAAATGAATGAAAAAAAGAAAAAAAGTGATGATTTCCTGAGGTTTTCTCTTAACACAATCTTTATTTTTAATTTTTTATTAAGAAACTTGCAGATAATCTTTCAAAATAGTTTTTATTATTTATAGTCAATAAAAAAGGATAAATTTGGCTTCGAACTTCTCAGCAAAAGATAAAATTCTCAGCAAAAGTAGCTTTAGTCCATATTGCTTTACACAGATTTACAACCATTCTAGCACCAGAGATTTTGAGGCTTAGAATAAAGAAAGTTAACTCATAATCTACATTAGTGAACAATGCAATTGAGCCAAAAAATTTCAGAACTGCACTTCAGAAACACAAATGAATACACATCAATTAATGAAATGTTAACTATTAATAAATATAGGCATTAAATGATTACCTTAAAAATTTAGAACATTTCAGATTCTGGTGACATGAATATTTTTCACAGAGTATTTGAGACTAAAAGACAAACAATATAAAAGTATGATAAGACCCTTGACTGTAGGAGGAGTGTTCAGAAAGAGAGTAATTTCACAGAAAAATGGAAAAGTATGGACTTCTTAGAGTACTAAACAGATTATATAAAATAAAATATTATAAATTGACTTAAAATTAAATAGACTTGTTCTATGACAAATAGTGTTTTTTAAAATAGAAACTATTTGCAATAGACAGAAACATTTTAATAGAAACAATCTGCAATAGATAGATCAAATAAAAATACTGAATTTGTAAAGAACACTTACAACTCAGCAATTAGCATAAAATAATTGATTAAAGATGAATAAAAGTTATCAAAAAATTCACAACAAAGAATTTTAAATAATCAAACATCAAGCGCATTCTCAAAATTAATATTCACTAAAATTTTAAATTGAAATTTTATACACTAATATACATCCCTTATAGAAAGATTCCATTTTCATGGACATCACAAAGTGTTGTCAAACGTGTGAAACTGAGATTTCTTGTTGCAAAAAACTTGCAAAGATAACTTGAAATAAAGTAGCTGAAACTAAAGCTAGAGACTATCAAATGTTGAACTGAACTAAAATGGGTAAAAATTTTAAAAGTGTCGTGAGAGGTAAATGGTGTAGGTACACTGAAAAATTATTTGGTAGTTTCTTAAAAACATAGATGTACACATATCTAGTCCAGGGATTTACATTCCTGTTTATGCAACAGAAAGTAAATCACCTGGAGATATTAAAAGAAAAAGAAATACAATGAAAAGTCATTGCATGTAATAACCAGACTTAGAAATTGCAAACAATTCATTGAACAGCACAAACAACTAAATTATTCTTAGATAAAATTTACTCTGAATGACCTTAAATTAATAAAATGAATGGATTCATAGCAAAAAAATTTCAAAAAAGAAATTCCCAAGCCTCAGCATTTCTCTGATAAAATATAACAAACATTTAAAGAAGGCATGAACAGATTTTTAAAAATATCTTCTAGGAAATTGGACAATAATTCTGACTTAATTTTGTAAAAGCACATTTAAAACCAAAGTAAGCAAAGGATATTACAGATTTAAAAAATTGCATAACTTTGTTTTTTAATTAGATACAAACATCTTCAACAGAGTACTAGGAAATTAAAAAATAAAGCAATACTTATGGCGCAGTGAAGCTTGTTCTAGGAACTCAATACTTAAAGTTGATAAGCTTATTCCATTATAATTCACATAATCATATTCATTGACGCAAAAAGGCATTTGACAGAATTCAATTTCACCTCAAGACAAACCCTTTAACAAACTGAAAAGGGAATTTTCTCAACTTGCTGAAAGAATCTAGAAAAAGGAAAAAAAAGCTACAGCTTTATAAATGTAAGAGTGACAGACTGAATGCTTTTCTTCTACTACAGGGAAAAAAGATGTTGCTCTCATCAGTTCTACTCAACATCGCTCCAGAAGAGGTGGCCAATATCATGTAACAAGAAAAAGAAAAGGCACACAGATGGGAAAGAAGGAAATAAAATTGTGTCCATTTCAAGAACATTATTACACAGAATATTACAAGAGATACACAAAGCAATCATAGAAAAAACAAAAACATTTAACCAGCACACATTATACAAGAGTAATAACCAAAATGTAGTGCATTTTGTGTATTGGTAATGAAAACATTAATGTTTATCATAGCTACAATCTCATGAAATGCTTAGCTATGAATACAATAAAACTTTTACAGGACATACATGCTGAAAAATGTTCAGAAAAGAAATAAAAACTAAATCATGGAAAGACATACATTGTTCATGGATAATATAGCTAAGTAGATATGTCAATTAGCTGCATCTTCACATAAATTTTTAACATAATTTCTATGAATATCTCAAGCAGATATAATCTAGATATAGAAATATTACACTACAATTCATAGGAACAAAAGCCACTAGAATAGCTACATAGAAAAGAATTTTGAAAAAAAAATGAAGAGGAAGGGATTATTTCACCTGATTTTAACGATTTTTGTAATATGACTATAGTAGTTAATAATACTATGCGATATTGCCAGAAGAAAGACATCTAAATTAGTGGAGCGAAAATTAGCCAATCAGTAACCCCCCACAAATATGGGACTTGACATTGGACAAAGATACTGAAGCAACTCAGTAGAGAAAAGAGACTCTTTTTAACAAAAATACTGTTGGGACAATTTTATGTTCATAAGTAAAAAAAATAATTTTAAACTACATGTATGTCTCATGATTGAAACAAAACTTAAAATATATCAAAATTACATTTATTTTTTGTTTCATACATTTTCTTTTACCCTTGATATTTTTATGAATTTATATTAACTGTACAAATTAATATATTCTATAGTAATGTTCTATACATGTATATAATATATTTTTATTATATCCACCTGGCCTTACACTGTCTCTTGCCTTCCTCACCCATTCTCTCTTCCAGGGATCCTTTCTCCTCCCTTAAGTGTTTCTCTTCTACTTTCAGGTCATCTTTTTTTTTTTTTTTACTCTGTAGTACCCAAAATGAAACACAATACTCATCTTTCTGAGTCTTGCTTATTTTGTTTAATGATACCTGCCAGTTCTACTCATTTTCCTGCAAATTATATAATTTCATTCTTCTTCATAACTACATATATTTGAAGGTAAAACATAAAGCTAAATTTGTAGAAGATGTCATAGGAGAATATCTTTGAAACCTAAGACTTGCTAAAGAGTTCTTGTACACTCACACTAAGTAAACGATCCATAAAAGATAAAAATCAATAAATGGGTCACTCTCATGACTGTTTTTCTATTCTTTGAAAGACATGATGTTAATAAACCAAAAGAGAAGCTATATTGGAAAAAGAAATTTGGCAATCACGTGTATGACAAAAGACTCTTTCAGAAAACCATGAAAACTCAACAGTAAAGAATAAAAAAACAAACTTCAAGAATAGATAAATCACTTAGTCTCTTCAATAAAGTGAATATACAGAGGACAAATAGACACCCACAATTTTTTCACCATACACAAAATTAAAAATGCACATTAAAACCATCACAAATAAGCTTTGGTGATGATAAAAAATGGAAACTGACTCATCACTGGTAGAAATGCTACAATTTGATACATTATCACAAAGGTAAATCTCTTCCTACCCAGCAGTCCCATTACTGAATATTTTCCTTAAGTATGGAAAACAGGTTTTAAACAAAAATCTCTACACAAATATTTA
This sequence comes from Dinomys branickii, assembly GCA_004027595.1. NCBI lineage: Eukaryota > Metazoa > Chordata > Mammalia > Rodentia > Dinomyidae > Dinomys > Dinomys branickii. The sequence continues at coordinate 21,767 of PVLD010015620.1, read as the reverse complement.
CAGCAACACAGTTCATAATTTTCAAAACTGTAAATGGCTAAATAAATATCTTTCAGTGGATGAATAAACAAACAGTTGCATCCTTAATAGAATACTGTTGATCAATAAAATTGAATACATTAGTCAGGTCATCAAGATGAGTATCACCAGTAATACGTGATGTCGATGCTATGTAACCTGAATGTGATGTGGTAAAAATGCTACAAGCAGAACTTCACTATCTTTATCCCCAAAACCTGCATGCTTAGTGTAATCTTGTGAGAAATATCAGACAAATCTTAAAGTGAAGATATTCTACAAAATGAATAGCACATTATCTTTAAAACTGTGAATATTATCTAAGACCAAGGACAATCTGAGAAATTGTCACACTCAGGAAGAGCCTAAAGAGACATGAAAAGTAAACATAACAGAGAATCATGAATTAGATTTTGTGACAGGAAAATATTAGATAAAGGAAAAATGAATAATGTATAGACTAGTTAATAATATATTAATAATGGTTTCTCAGTTGTGACATATCCACCATACTAACATAAGGGAGTAGGAAAACTGGGTGTGGGAAAAATGAGAATCCTGTGTACTATCTTCATATTTTTCTGTAAATTATACATGTTCATCAAATGAGTGTAAGATATTTTTGAATGCACGGAAACATCATAATTAAAGCTGAAAGTGAAAGTTTAATAAACAAGAAGCAAAGTACTGATATTTGTATAACAATTTGGATGAATCTCAGATCGTATTGAGTATAAGAAAACAGCCTCACAAGACTGCTGGTTTCTTATACTAGGAATAGTCTCTGAGATTCATCCAAGTTTACATGCCTATATCTGGTAATTTGAACAACTACTCCGATGCAATATAATAACCATTGTTAATTCCTGTCATCTTGTTTTGAAATTCTGCATCATTTTTTTGTTATTATTTTTAGAATTAAGAAAAGGAAAGAAAAATACACCACCTTTAGAACACTGAATACTATATGATCTCATTTGTGTCAGCAAAAGACCATACTGATAAAGAACACATGTGGGATCATCCTATGTTAGCAAAGTAATATAACAGGAAATTTTATGGTGCGAGGGAATTGTTCTGTGATTTTATTACAGCGATGACTACACAAATATATACATGTGCTAAAATTCAAATAACTATATATCAAAAGATGTAGTTTTATAATGACTTTAAAACATAATAACTAAAAAACAGTGAATTTCAGAAATTGCGTGTGTGTGTGTGTGTGTGTGTGTGTGTGTGTGTGTGTGTGTTACCTCTGGGGAAAAGATAAGGAAGAAAAAGTCATACTACTCTCTGGCTTGTATGTGGACAGCAATCATCTCTAGGAGCAGGGAAGAACCATAAACCATAGATAGATGTTGGGATGAGCTAAAGAAAGACGGCACCATTATATTTACTTTAGTTTGTTATTTATGTTAAAACTAAATAGAAAAATACAGAATTTTGAAAAGTTTGTCCCCAAAATTATATAGGAATTGTTATGTTGTTTTATTTATTAAAAAGTCGAAACCTAAAAACAAATCAAATGGTAATGTAAAAATGACTAGATATAAAAGTTGTAGGGTAACCATATATGAAATACAACTTTGCATAAAAAGTAATGTGGATGACAGTTAAACGCATTATGCTATGCAATTGAACCCAGTTTCAAAAAACACATACTATGAGATTTTGCTTATAAGGTGTGATTGAAACATATGGTGAAGGTTTAAATTTTTAAAATATATATTTCCTTTAATCTCCTTCAAATTAATCCCACTTGTTTCCAACACCCTGACCCCATTGCTACTCTCACTTTCTGAAGCAGTTCTGGAAGTCTGCTCTTATGAGCATATTTACAAGATATGATAAAAATTGCAATGATGTTCCTAATGAGAACCACCCAACATGAAGACAGCCTTTGAAAAAATCATGGTGTGTCCTCATCCATTTCCTTCGCCGGATCTGGCACCCTGAAAGTGTGGCTCTTCTGCAAAAAGAAAATGACCATGAACAGTACATATTTTGAACTGATTCAGGACACTGATGTGGCCACACAGGAATTAAAGACACTCATGAAAAAGCACTTTCAGAACTGCTTCAGCAAGTGGCATGAATGAGGGAATAGATGTGTTTAAAGTAAGTGAGAGAGGAGGACTATTTTGAGCCTAACCAGTGTCAACTTTCCCTGGCAAATTTCTCCTTCATTTCTGGCTTTTATGACATTTTATCAATACGATCAAGTGTCATCCTATCATATGCAACTCTATTGAATCATCCTGGCTGTGCTGAAAACTTTCTCCACTCTTTTTTAGTGAACTTACTTATTATAATTTTAATAATTTGCTTAGTTTACATTGTGCATCCTATGTCTAAGAATGTATAAGTTAATAACATTACAAAATTTTTATCCATTAACTCTTTGAGTGTTACTAATTGCCGTAATCTTTTCTTTCTTTTTGGAAAGATACATAGTCACATACAGGCTATTTATTTTCACTTGTCTTATTATTTACCTTTCATTTATATTTTATATTTCATCTCTGTTCAAAATAATTCCTAAACTTTCATTTTGTTAATTTTTTGTTCAACTCTAATCTGATTGATAGCTTTCCAGTAAAACTTCTAATTTAATTTTCTCATGAGGTTCTATTTTGTTTTGTTCAGTCAACCTATGCTTTGTTGTGTTATATTCTATTTTTTATCTTCTGCCTTTTATAAATATAATAATTTTACATATATAAATTTTATTACCTGATGATATGTCCTATTACTTTATTTACATTTTACATATTTAGTTATTTACCTACTTCTGCATGGGTGTACCTACTTTTTAAATTTTATTAGAGAAAAACCATTGTTTTCTCTCAAATCCAACACAGATTTATACTTTCATAAGTGAAATTAAATATTTACTCTAAAAAATGAAGTTAACAGACAAAACTTAATTACTCTCTCAAATTATCATAATAATTTATTGACTAAAAACTTCCTAATTATATAGATTCAACCACAAATCCACTTGAAATACAATTTAAGGTTTACTAGAAGTATTGTATCTCAAGAATAGACCAGGTAAAGAAAGATAAGCTTCTTTTCTACTTGTAATTGCAAAAGATTAATATTTTCCTTAAGAAAACAATAACTAAATCTATACCCCCAAATAAGCAAATGGGTTAAAACTTCTGATGTTTTCTGAAATAGATAATTTTGACATAATAATACAGGAAATATCTATTACAAAATTAAAACTAACATCTAGCATAATAGCTACATATTACATAAATTCTCATTTAAATGACAGAAATTGGAGAGATTCTTATTTTACTTTATTGATAAATATTTTGCACTTTCCAACCAGTGCAATTAGAGAAGGAAGTTAGTGGTAAAAAACAGATTTAAAGATAAATGAAAATCTCCTTTCTCTCAGACAGAATAATTACATAAACTAGAAATCTCGAGAATAAATTGCAAGTAAATGACAGAACTTAATAATGTGAATAGGTATCTAACACAAAAAAGTTTCTTGCATATATACAAAAATGGTAGTTAAAACATAATGAAAGAAAAATTCTATTATCATGCATATTAACATAAATAATAATCCTAAAGGGAATTATACCTGGACAGAAATGTTCTATAACTTTAGGAAAAATGTGATAAATCTATGCTCTATTACTGGACAAACAAGCAATTGAGAGACATTAATAATCTTGAATGAAAAATGAGAAAAACCTATTCTTTGATAAGAAGGCATATTGTTAAAATTCTCTCTAAATTAAATCATAAGTTCTATTCATTACCAATTAAAATCCCATTGGCATCTATATTTGGAGAAACATTTGACAAAATGACAACTGGGTCCATGTGTAGGAATAAATCTATGACAATATCCAAGAAATTTGTGGAAAAGATCAATCATGACAACTTTCCCATATATGAAGATGGCTACTAATGAGGAGTTACATATATAAATTGTGCTCATTTTTGATTGACAACTAAGGTTATTTAAAATAGTATAGATATGCATGCATCATGTGCAGATTTGTAGTACTGTATTGTCTAAAATATGTGTAAGAATATAAATTTGAAAACATACTTGTGTCTCAAATATTTTGAAAGAATATAAGAAACTATTAAATAGTAATACATGCAAAGGTCCTAGTGCTTTTCCAGTAAGGAAAACGCTGGGCTTTTCATTGCTTTTGCCTTTTTATCATACATTTGTATGACATTAATTTCTTTCTTAATTCTCAAAATGTTTTCTAATGGTGATGTATTCATGATATATCCAATAATTGAAATATAAATAAGAAATGCTATATTCAACTTCATGCAGAAAAACCCATTCATATATTGTATAAATCATTTTAACAAATTATTCTTTTAATGTGTGTACTAGACTACTAATTGTAAGGTATACATTTCTCCTTTTAGACATATATTTAGCAAAGAGTTCTCTCATGATAATTTTAATAGTAACATGTCAAAAAGCTGAAATATTTGAGATGCCCAGAATATGAGTCTGTACTCTTAATTTACCAGAAGAATATATTATTGTTCACAAGATATATTGAATAATATCTGGAATACACTGATTTTGTAAAAGGGTCATTTAGCATTAATTCTTTATGACATCATAAGATTAAAATCTTTTGATGGAGTTTATCATGATAAACTGGAGAGCAAAACTATTTGAATAGCCAAATAGCTGTTACTCCTCATAAGACAAACGCCCAACCTCACTGGTGTTCTGGAATTTCAAAGTACAGTGTCTAAGCTATTGTGACTTTCTAATATGAATACTGAATATCTAGAATGGCTAAATAACTGAAATAATTTCCCAAAAGAAACATAAAAAGTCAAAATGTATGAGAAATATCCACCTTAACTTAGCTATAGCAGGATCCCTAAAACAATTTTGCTCAAGAATCTGGCCCTAAGGAAACATATTTGATGTTGAAACAAGGTCTCTTTGCTAGTTATTTCATTGCATGTGCATCTGTTATGTTGACTTTGTGCCAGCTTACAAACTGGTCTGCTATTTTCAGTAAGGCATGTGCCAAAGCAGCACATGGTTTAGACTGGCAGATTACATAAGGCTGCGAGTATCCACTATAATAAAAAACTAGTCTTTTGCCCAGTGTGTTTGATCCTTAAATTGCTCACTGTTTGTTCATTACCTCAAAAAATTCCCTTGAAAGAGGTGTCATATCATTATTTTAATTTATAGTTAAGGAATATTGACATGAGATGAAGTGACTTAATAAGAGCCACAGGTGACTACTCAAAGGGATGTCTAGGTTTGCTTAGCTGGAGCTACATCTTATCATTGGATTTTTAAAAATACTTGTGTCAGAGGAAAAGAATTATGCAATTCAAAATGGTATAGATAGCACTCAGCATGATGACACCCATATAGATATTTCTTAAGAGTTGTTAGTGGTGAAAATGATACACTTAAAAAATGACAAAAATACAAATGACTGTTATAAATTCTGGTATATTATACATCTGAAAGTCCAATTTTTAAAACAATATCTAAGCTAGTATTGTTTTCTTCTAACAGGACAATGTTTGTGATTCTTTTCAGCTTTATTTCATTGAATCCTCTGTAAGACAGGGATTATTTAAAGAAGTTTTAGGAATATTGTACATTTCAATGGAATTCTTGAGAAAACTTTGAATGTAACTTCTTTGGAGAGAGAAATTAGATGATGCTTAAATTTCTTCAGCTTTCCAATCTTTTAAAGTGTAAAACTACACAGGAAAGTAAATTAAGTAAATGCTAATATGCATAAGTAGGAAGCAAAATTACACTATAAACATAGTTAAAATCATGATTTATTATTTCATGTCCTTTAAATTGATGGTTGATATGCTATTGGATGAATTACTATGGCTTGTAAAATGATTAGATTTAAAATTTGCTAGATTGCTTTATTAAAGAATTTGATACTCATCATGCCAATCATATCCTGCCATTTAAAGTGATGTAAAAATGTTTGCTTATAATCAGTACATGAAAACATTGTATGTACACAAAGAAATAGATGACCCTCTAAGGTTGAACTGTGGTTGTGGTTTACATAGTGATCTTGGTTTTAGGTCTGAAAAAATGGAAATTTACAAAGACAGTACCAAAAAGGCTGTGTTCATCAGCTTTCGGTTACTGTAATACCCAAAAGAGATCAACTTATACTTAGAATGCTTTTTTTTGGTTTAAAGTTTTGGGAGTTTCATTCCCTGAGCAATTTCCCCATAGTCTTACGTCTATGATAGGACACCATGTGGAAGCTAATATATAAACTTCATGGCAGCTGGGAAGCAAAGAAGAAAAAGAGAAACCAGTATCATACCATCCACTTCAAGGCTTTGCCCCTAATGACCTGAAATATTCCCCTACTCTCCATTTGTTAAAGGTTCCATCACCTCACAATAGCACCATGGACTGGGCTGTCTGGCCTTTAAAACATTAGCTTTTGGAAGACATTTATCTAATCCACAACAGAAGGCATGTCTAGGAGTTTAGATATCTCCAGCATATGGATAACTTATGTAAAAATCACTCTGAAGTTCTAGTTTAACTTCATAATCAGGATGCTGTGGCCAGTGTATTCAGTTGTAAGCATCATATTTTAAGAGGAATTTTAACAGGGGTACAGATCACGGAGCAGGACCATGAGAAGACCCAAAGGTTTTGTGTAATGCTTTAAAGTTTAAGTAACTGGGATTATTTGAGCTGGAGAACACAGATCAAACATGTTATGTCTATTTTAAGAGATCTGAAGAACTACACTTAAAAGCTTACTTAGACATGATTTCTATGAGTCAAGAGACAAGAAGAGAATCCAGAATTCAAACATTACTTAGGAAAAGATTTTTATTCAAATTAAAGGAAAGTTTTCTTCAACTAGAACTACCTAAAAACAGAATGGGATTTCCAAGAGAAAAATGTTTGAAAGGTTTTATGCAGGGATTAGATTATTTTAAGGTACTGTGTCATATGAACAGAAATTAATGATCTATAAGAAAAAGGGAAGAAACATAAAGAATGAAGGACATATTACTTCAGTGGTCCTTTCAAGATCATACATACTTTTGAATGAAAATTCTCCAGACACTAAAGCCAATTTTTTGGCCACAGATATGTTTGGATACAAGTATAACTTTTTTGTATTGTAGGAAGATAACAAAGTGTTAGTAAAATTAATTAGTTCTTTAGAATGGAGCATTTTAGACTCCATTCTTTCCAGTCTCAATTAGATTTTACTTCCTATTTAACTGTTATAATAGTTTCACTCTGTTTATATGGTTAAACTGGATCGGAGATAAAAGTGACAGTGATGGAAGTGGATACATGTGTAGATAAGGACACATAAGCAAGGTAGAGATGGGCTCCTTGAAGATGACAAAAGGAAGCACAGATTTGCTGTAGGAGGCAAGAGGCCACTAGTAAACGGATTCAGAGTGGATAGTTTGGTCTGAACAACAAGAAACAGAGAAATGTTAAGCTCTCAAAGCTTTTCAAATAAAAGAGACATAGAGAATACAAGATTTAATATGTCTTAACCCTGCTATCTAACTGAGAGATGCACAAAAGAAATGGGCCAGATAACGCTGCCATTTATCAGGAATGGAGCCGATGCACCCTTAACCTGATGACTTTGTGGGCAGACTACAAGGAAAAGGCTTACTTGTTCTGGGAGGCTAGTTCAACATTGACACTAGGGATAAGACCTGAACAAAGAAAGGCAGAAGTAAGTCTAAGGACATGAGGTGGAAGCCTAATGGGATAGAGCAGCAATTCACGTTTCCAAGAGTGAAAATCACTTTTACACTAAGCCCCAGCAAGTGATGCTTCTCCACATCCCTGTGCTACCATGTGATTAGCCATGACATTGCTTCATTTACTGTATTGCCAATTTGCAGAATTCTATTAGGGGCACAATTCATTTCTTTTTTTCTTCTGTAGGGGAAGATATCTACTTTGAAATGTGTTTTTTAAAATGACTTTAATTTATTTACATTTCTGCAGTTAAATGAGGAAGTAATTTTGAAGCTCCTGCATGTATAAAAGAATGATATTCACTTGAAAGCATTCTTTGTACACGCTGTATGTTATTATTGGAATCTGTCTGTTTGAAATTTAACTCATTCATATTGTCCATTCACATGTAAGATTTTTCATTCAAGTAGGTATTCAGGCAATGAATGATGTACTACTTATTAATATTGACACTATTTAAATTAATACTGTTTGATAGATTAACAAAACTGATTATATGGAAGTCGTATGTCAGATTCCAAACACTATTTATTAAATGCATACTTCCAAGCCTGAGGTGCACCTGCAAGAGCTAAATATCAACAAAACTCACTAGAGAAGGACTAACTCCGCCAAAGAGTATTCTTTAACCGTACTCCATCATCAGCTCTCAGGGCACATTCACCACGAAGCATTGCTCTGAGGGAAGGAAAAGAACAGAACAAATCAAATCAGAATATTCATTCAATTTCATATGCAGCTATGAATAATGTAAGAACTCGGAGGTGGATGAAGTCAATAAAAATATTAAGGTACATTGTGAAGTATATGGAGGTGAAGATAGACAATGTTCAAATCTTACAGTTATAAAAGACATCAAGTGAGCACCTCCATGGTGAGAGTGACTTGTAAATTGATACCGGACCATATAAAAATGATTGATTGGGGGAAAAGACTGAGCAACTCCTAAACAATATTCCACTACAAATCAGTAATAAGTGGACCTTTTAATCCCTCCACTCTTATTTTTCCAAGGACTCCATGAAGCAACTTAACAGTCTAATTGTATTGTCAGTAGTAGACATGTCAAGTGTATGTCCGGTACCTGAATCTCAATATGAAATTATGTGAATGAAAATTCCTGAATGGAAGTTGATGGCAAATCTGTGAAAATATCTGCATTATCTTGGTATATCAGATAATTCAGAAGACTAGTAAATAAGGGAATTTCAAGTCAATCTTCCAAGCCACAGAAAATTCTAAAACTTCACCTTTAACCATATTTTTTCATGTTTTAGGTGAATAATTTGAAAGAAATACTGTATTTTTATAACTGGTAGCTTCACAATTCATTTATAATTTTAAATGTCTACATTACATTTTAAAACAGAACACAGAATAAGTATTATGGACTGATACACATTGATAGAAATAGAATAAAAGTGAAATTCATTATTCTTTATCATCATTTTATTTAAACACATTATGTGTTATTACATTAAATTTATCATCTTTGATTTTTAGAACATTCCTTACATTTTAATATCAAGTCAATGCAAACTATCAGACTTATCTTACTTTAAAATATAACTATGTAGTCAACTTCTAGAATCAAATAAATTTTTAATGAGTTGGTAATAAAAATCTGAGTAAGGTATCATTTATATGTGTATGTCTTAAACATTCTTTGACATTCATTTCTACTCATCTTGATAGTGAAAAAGTTTCAAACATGGAAATGGACAGAAAAGTACAGTGAGCAAGTCTAACTTCATCACTTAAACTTTACTCATGCGAGGAAGGTTTATTATAATAGAAGGACTTGAAATTACATAGGAAGAAGCTATGACAATTGGCAGATTATGATTCAAGTACCTGTAAACTTTTATTACACTATAATGTTTTTAAAAATGTTAAGATTAGGGAATCCATATGTTATTCAGCTTAAGAAAAAGTAGTAAAATTTTGCATATTCTTGTCTAGCTTAGTATTTTTGGTGGCATCTTCAATGAAATTCAAACTACTGTAAATCAGTTCTGTAACACTTACTGAAACAAAGACAAAGAAGATTAAAACCTTAAATAAATGTACCAAGAAAAAAATTGTAGTTTTAGCACGTTTATAGTTTAACAGGACATTAAGTTAGCAATTCAGTATAAAATGAGCCTTCCAAAATATTTTAAAGTACTGATTTATTATACAAATCATATTGCTGATCTTTTAAAGGTCTAGTTGACACATGAGCACTTATTTCTTACTGAGACCATGGGTAGTATATTGCAGGTCACCTGGAGCTATTTTTCTCATAGGGAGAACAGTCACAGCTTTTCTCAGGATTGGACATATGGTTATGGTGGTTTCACTGAATGAAATAAAGCAAAGCTACTTTTCTAGAGTCTGCTATTTATCTCTTAAAAAAACACTAAAGTTTGACTGACACTAATTTCCTGAACAAGATACCCTAGAAATCCAGTTTATCTTATAAAATCATAACAGACAGGGTTTGTGATGTCCCCTCTGCAAGATTCTTTATTCTGTCAGTTTATAGCATTTGAAATGACGGAAAGAGATGCGTTCCTTTCATATGCCAGCCAAGAGAACAGAGCCTGTCACCAACAGTGTAATGTGCTGTGTATTATCACTGTGAGTGATCCAGAGGCCCAGAGACTGTCATCTTTTTAGACTGTACAAGTCAACACAAATAAAACTGAGGAGGCAAATGATAATGTCTGAGATAGAGCCAGGCTCATTCTGGCCATTACTTTTTATTCAAACCTTACAGATGACATGATGTGAAAAATGAGCCTATGTCTAGTTCAGTGCCCATTAGTGTGTGAGCACATTATCTTCCACTTTTCACACTGAGTCTCTCAGTACTCACTCTGCCAGTTATAGCTCAGCAGCCTGTCAACCGAGAAGGTTTTGACTTCTTTAAAGAACTGCTATTATAAATAAATAGAAAATATTACCTTTCTGTTAATAATTGCAAACCATTTCAGCTATTCATTCAAAAACTTAGACACAGTTTTACTGAAGTTTCTCAGACTTTATTCTTCATCAGATAGAAATGGAATGCAGCATTTTATTTCAAACAAAAAATAGTCACTGAAAGTAATTTTTAAAAGACCTGGACAGGATTCCCATTCAAACAAATAAGCTAAGAATTCTAATGTTTATTGAATTAGCCTTGTGAGTGAGATATAATTACCCCATCATCTTTGATCCATGATAAATTCAATAATTTTCTTTATTTAAACACTTCAGGACTTCTCTATCAAAAATGGAATGTGTAGTACAATGATGTTATTTCCAAAGGACTCAGATTTGTTTGTCTTCTGTGGAAACTTGTTGCTAAAAAAACTATGATGAATACAGTACTACCAGTTTCCAGGAATATTATATTGCTCCCATAGACATGAAAGAAATGTGTTTGAACTTGGAGATATGGAGAACCCAATTATATTATCACATCACACTTTAAGTGTCACATTATTTTGGCCAGGGGTAGCAAACTGCAGTACAAAAATGTACCTTTCAATGACTCTACTGGATGAAAAAATCTAACAGCCTTCAAAGTATAGATTCACTAACTTTGAAGGGACACATACAGACATGCAAACATCCACAATTTAAGTATAAACCCATTTTATGAAGTTTACAATATGTGCAATGTCATTATCAATACTAAATATAATTCTTGTTTTTCTATTCATTGTCTTTTTTTGTATTTTTGAGATAGGATCTCTCTATGCAGTTCAGGCTGACCTTGAGCTCACTTTCTATACCAGGCTAGCTTCAAATACTCAACAATCCTCCTGCCTCAGCCTCCCGAGTGCTGGGATTACAGGCGTGCGCCACCACAGCCAGCTCTATTCATAGTCTTTAAGTATCCCTATACTCTCAAAATATTTCTCAAATACCTTGTCAGGAAGTTTAGGCATATTTTTAATGTTTTTTAAGGATATAAATACTAAACAGAATATTGTTATGTTTCTATTATTTGAATAAGAATATACTGTATTAAAATAGAATTAAAAGTCATTATTGCATATGACATAAAGCATATATCCATTGGCTTTTTCTTAACAATTACATCATGCTTACTTTTACAATTACACTATCACTGACAAGTGTCTTGGTGAAGTTTTTTCCATTTTATGGCCATAGGAATAAGCTACAAAATTCTGAAGACTCGATGAAAATAAGCTTTATTTCTTGTTATCAAATGTGTGCATGTTTCCTGTAACTGTAGTGTAACAGCATGTTTTATGATGAGGTTTATTTTCTGTTGAAGTAGTCAGTCTTTTCCTCTCAGACTGAAGCATTGTTTTGATACCATAATTTCATACATTAGAAAATAGTTTACAACATTTTCAGCTCCCTTCTGAAATGTCAATGATAGGCATTACTGTCTGTGCAGAAGTTAAATGGTACTACACTGGAAGAACAGCAGATGCAGGGTATTTATTTTAACTTTGACTTCCATTTTCTTCTGCATGGATTATCATTCTGTGTTATTTATGGAGGGAACAATGGTCTGACTAACCAAATCATGTGCACTGCCTGGGAGAGATATTAAAACTACCATGAGGACTTTGTATGGCATTTTGTCCAGATATCACAATAATATTGGTCACATTAGTTGAGAGTTATTTCAAAATTCCACTTAAATAACAAATATCTTAGTATGCTAGTCTATAACAACTTTTGAAGAAAACCAAACACTTATGGCAAGGTGTGAAATACCAACATAGTATGAGATAAAATAAAATATATTACCACTCTTGTTTATGTAATATTTTCAATAGTTTAATATTTATCATGTAACTGTTCTTTTTATTTTGTTCCAGAAGCGTCTTATATCTTAAAATTAAATTGTAATGTTTTTATCAGGTGTTAAGGTAGCCACAATATTATCCTCTGCTTTGCTTGCTCCTCCCTCCCTCCCTCCCTTTCTTCTTTCTTTCCTTCTTTCTTTTTCTTTCTTCCTTTCTTCCTTCATTTCTTTCTTTATTATTTTTTAATAATAAAAACAGAGATAACTGTAATCTCTTCCACTATGAATGTTCTATCTCCAAGCAAGCATGGTGGCACACACCTGTAATCCCAGCACTCAGGAGGCTGACGCAGGAGTATCACTGTGAAGTCGGCCTAGGCTATAAAGTGAGTTCAAGGCCAGCCCGAACTACGTAGTAAAACCCTGTCTCTTCCAAAAAGACACAAGAAAGTTGCATTTCCTTAAAAAATCAAAATTGAGGACTCACTTAGCCTCAAATAAACCAATGGAAAAAAGTGGATGATTCTTTATTTTATATAATGGAAACTGCTGCTTTTTTACTTTATTGCTGTATTCTGCCCTGACACATATATTCTTGAATATAGTTATTTAAGCCAAATCAAAATGATATATTGGTTGTTGATGTAAGCAGGGCATTAGAGTTCGTTCAATTCATTGAAAAGAAAATTTATTATCAAAGTAGAATAGACCAGAGTGCGACTCTTATGCACAAGATCTCCACCTTAAAATATTTCAATTTAAGAATTTTTAACTTCAGTATATAACAAAATATACCCATAAAACCTTTCTGCTTCTTAATTTCAATACAATATTCAATGATATGACACATTTTACACTTAATTATGAAAATAGGCTTTCTCTCATATCATTTTAACTGTAGACTAATGTATTATGAGCATGTTTAAGATAAGCTTAGCAAGGCTGTGCTGTCTGGTAGGTTAGGTATAAATACACCTAGCATGCATTTTCAACTTAACAATATTTAGTATTTTCAACTTATAAGTGTTTTACCAGGACAGGTTTATTCCTCATAAGTGGAGGATCATCTGCCCTAGATCAAAATAGGTGCATATTACAGTGAGAAATCTTTCCAACTCACCCTAGATTCCAGAGATTGCCTGGTTCAGGACTTTCTGAGAGATAACATTTCCAGGCAAATCAAGATGAGTGGTTACACTAGGTAAGGACTTGAGAAATATTCCAAAAGTTGTTTTTTCAGAAGACACACATGTAAGACTATAGAGAGAATTTCTGGGAGTTAAAAGAAAAAGATCTTGTAGGAAGACTACAGATAAGAAATTAAAATATTTTCATGATAAAGATCAACTGAAGAACTCCATGAGCATCAAACCAACCCTACAAAGAGTACTAAAAGATGAGAGTTAAGTAGAAAGTTCCTTAAGACACAGATATTAGAAGCGTGAAAGTGACTATCCTTGAGAGCCTTTGTAAATATTTAATGTTAAAAACAGAAAATGTAACTTTGGTCACTGAAACTAGAAAATACACCACTTTGTTATCCTCATTCAAGAACATAATTTTAAAATTTTGTTAAAACACATTCCATATAAACTCAGTCAACATAAAATGATTATAGTCTTGGTCTCTGAAAATATTTTGTTGAGAAAAAGACAGTAAAATGAAAACTTAGAATTAGAAAATCAAAGATAAGTGGGACATTACCATGATCCGTAAGAAGATGAAACTATGACCTATTATAAAAAAAAGCTTTAAATTCTAAGGTGAAAGCACCTTAAAATGACAGAAGCCACCTGTAGAAGCTGAGCTACATGTCAGACAACTTCTGGAACTCCAGTGAGCTGCTGCCACCCCCTCACACACAGTAGTTTGGGAACCAGGCAAAAAAATCCTGGACAGCTTCAGGGGCGTGGGTTCCACTCCTTGCACCTCCCCTCCTCCCCACTTTCCCTGTTGGAGCTGAGCTGAACCTTGGATAGCTTCAGGAACTCCAATGAGCTGCTGCCCCATCCCATGAGCTTGGGAACTAGGCAAAAACCCAGATAGTTTTAGGGACCTGGGGTCCACTCCCCGTCCTCCCCTCCTCCCCCTTCCCCTTCGAGTTAAACCTCGGAGACCTTCAGGAATGCCAGTGAGCTCCCATGACCCCTCCCCGATAAGCTTGGGAGCTAGGCAAAACCCCGGACAGATTTAGGGGCCTGAGATCCACTCCTTGCTGCTGCCCTCCTCCTCTATCTCCCTTTGGAGCTGAGCTGCACCTCACACAGTTTCAGGAATTCTGATGAGCTGCTGCCACGCCCACACATGAACTTGGGCACCAGGCAAAAACCTGGACAGCTTTAGGGGATAGGGTCCAATCCATTCCCTTTCACTCAGTGGAGCTGTGCTGCACCTCAGACAGCTTTGGGAACTCCAGGTGAGCTGGCCCCACCTCTTCCCCACCAGCTTGAGAGCCAAGGGGTACCCCAGACAACCTCAAGAGCCCTGGCTGCTCCTCCCTGTCCCACCCCACACCTTCAGGGGAGCTAAGCTGAAACTCAGACAGCATCAGGGGCCTCAGTGACTGTGTACTTATCCCACCCACTGTTGTGAGAACCACGTCAGGTAGTGGCAGTGTATGGAGACACAATGACCTCCAACCACCCACTACTACACCCCAGTGTAAACAAGGCTGAAACCCGTACAGCTTTGGGAACCCGTGAGTGGGAGCCAAGCTGAGCCACAGACAGCTGTTGGAACTTTGGGGATTGCACCTTGACCCCTACAGCCATCAAGGGAGTCACACTGAGCACTGGGGTCCTTTAGGTCCTTGCTGCACTACTGTAACATCATTTTGGGAGTGAGGCTGAGCTCCTCAGAACCGCTGCATCTCTGAAAATGAAAAAATGAAGGAGTAAAATGCAATCTCAGACCTTTATCCCACCCAGAACAAGTCCAGGAGATATTGATACAAAAAAGGTTGGAAGTCATACACTGGATATTTCTGAAATGATAGCAGCTGAAGTAAAAAACAACTCCATCAGGCCATAGAAGACATCAGTTCAGAGATAACCTCTCCGGTAAAAAAAAAGAAATGACAACAATAATGAAAGAATTGCTTAGCACATATAGAGAAGACATAGAAAAAGTGGATGAGCATAGTAAATTAATGGAAACCTTGAATGAACAGTATGGGAAAGAACTAGCAATTATGAAACATATTCAGACAGATATCCAGAAAATTAAAATTTCCATCAAAAGCTGGGAAAGCAGCTTGAAAGAAACTGAAGATAGGCTTTCAGACTTTGAAGACAACATTGCTGTGAATGACTGTGAAAGAAATGATCTCTTAAAAATAACGAGAAACAAAGAAATAACACTTCAACAGTTGCAATATGAAGCAAAGAAAAACAATGTAAGATTAATACATATCAATGAAACAGCAGATGTCAGCACAAATGACATACAAAGATTTGTGGTGGAAGTAATAGAAAATTTCCCAAGCATGGAAAAGAATTGAACGTTCAATAAATGAGGCACATAGAATTCCAACTAGCCATAACCAAAATAAATCTACACCCAGACATATAGTGATCAAGATCCCAAAGATTCAACAAAAAAACCCAGGATTTTAAAAGCTGTAAGAGAAAAGAACTAGAACACCTATAAAGGAAAGCCCATTAGAATTATGGGAGATTTCCCAACACAAACCATCAAGTCAAGAAGAACTTGCAGTGAATCATTTCAGGTCCTGAAAGAAAACAAATTCCAAACCAGATTGTTGTACCCTGAAAGACTATCCTTCAAATTTAATGGAGAAATAAAATATTTTCATGATAGAGATCAACTGAAGAACTTCATGAGCTTCAAATCAAACCTACAAAGAGTACTAAAAGATATTCTAGAAAGAGATAAGAAAAAACACAAATTTAAGAACAACAACAGAAAGGAACAACCAAGCACAGCAAGCAACTAAACAGAGGGCAACAAGTGGAACCAACAGCAGGAAAACAACATGACAAAGATAAGCCAATACATGTCAGGTATAACCGTCAATGAAAATGGACTCAATTCAACAACCAAAAAAAGTAGACTGGCAGACTGGATCAGAAACAAAATCCAATAATACGCTCTATAAAAGAAACACATATAACTCGAAAGGAAATTCATAGACTGAAAAATCAAAGTATGGAAAACAATACTCCATGTGACAGTTACTCAGAAAAGAGAGAGGCTAGCTATTCTGTTTGTAGACAATGGGAATTTCAAACCAAGCACAATTAAAAGAGATAAAGAAGGTCCCTACATACTTGTGTGAAGAAAACTTCAAGAGGAAGAGATAACAATCATAAACATCCATGCACCAAACAGAGGAACATTCAACTATATATGACAAATCTTAGCAGACATCAAAAATGAAAGAAGCAGCAACACAATCATAACAGGGAACTTCAATACTCCATCGTCACAAAGACATAGATAAATTAGACAAAAAAATTAACAAAGAAATAACAGAACTAAACCAAACATGTGAACAAATGGACTTAGTAGACCTGTACAGTGTTCATTCTAACAACATAAGAATACACATTATTCTCAGCTGCACATGGGACATTCTCTAAAATAGACCATATACTGGCACATAGAACTGCTTAAGGAAATGCAAAGGAGTTGAACTTATATAATGCATACTAGCAGATTATAGTATAACGAAATAGGAAATTAATGACAAAGGAAATTGCAAGAACTTCATAAACACATGAAAATTACACAGCACTCTCCTGAACAATCAATGGGTCACAGATGAAATCAAAGAAGAAATTAAATACTATGTACAATCAAACAAAAATGTAAATACAACTTACAGGAGCCTGTGGGATGCAGTGAAAGCAGTCCTCAGAGGAAAATTTATAACAGTGAATTCCCACCTCTGGAAAATAGAACCAGTACAAATAAACAATCTTATGCTGCTGCTCAAGCTTCTAGAAAAAGAACAAATCAAACTGAAAGCCCAGAGAAGGCAGGAAATTACAAAGCTCAGAGCAGAACTTAATGCACTAAAGACTAAAAAAACAATATAAAGAATTAGTGAATCAAAGAGTTGCTTCTTTGAAAAAAATCAACAAAATTGATAAACACCAAGCCAACCTTATTTTTAAAAGGGAAGAAAAAGCTCAGATACATGCAATAATGAATAAAAGAGATGAAAGCACAATAAATACCATAGAAATTCAGAAGACCATCAGTACCTACTTTGAAAATATTTACTTTCACAGAATGGAAAACACAAAGGAAATGGGCAGACTTCTAGATACATATGAAGTACCAAAGCTGAATGAAGAAGATATAAAAATCCTGAATAACCCTACATCAGCAAGTGAAATTGAAAATGTAATGAAAACAACTTGCCTGGGCAATGAAGAAAAGCCAGGGTCCTGAAGGATTTATAGCTGAATTCTACAAGAAAGTTAGAGAAGATTTAATGCCAATATTCTCAATCTCTTTAAGGAAATTGAAAAGGAAAGAATTCTCCCCACCTCATTCCTGGAGGCAAGTATTATCCTGATACCAAAACCAGAGAAAGACCCAACCTAAGAAGAGAAAGAAATGGATCAGCTATAAAGGAAAGCCCATCAGAATCATGGGAGATTTCATGTCTGTTTTTGTGCCAGTACCATGCTGATTTTATCATAGTAGCTTTGTAATATAATTTCAAGTCAGGGATTGTGATGCCTCCTGCCTCTCCTTTGTTTCCCAGGATTGCTTTTGCTATTCTAGTTTTCCTCTGGTTCCAGATGAATTTTGGGAATTTGTTCTCTAGATCTGTGAGGTATACTAATGGAATTTTAATTGGGATTGCATTGAATCTGTACAACAATTTTGGGAATGTGGCCATTTTACAATGTTGCTTCCTCCTATCCATGAGCAAGAAATATCTTTCCATTTTCTGAATTCTCTTCAATCTCTTTTTGCAGAGTACTGTAATTTTCACTGTATAAATCTTTTACTTCTTTTGTTAGATTGAGTCCTAAGTATTTCATTTTTTAGATGCTATTATGAAAGTTGTGGATTGCATTTTACTCCTTCATTTTTTCATTTTCAGAGGCGTAGAGGTTCCCAGGAGCTCAGCCTCACTCCCAAGATGACAGGCCAATCACCCTAATTAACATAGATGTAAAAATTCTTAATAAAATACTGTGAAATAGAATGCAAGAAATCATCAAGAAGATTATACACCACGACCAAGTGGGATTCATCAAGAATACAGGGTTGGTTCAATATATGCAAATAAATTAATGTAGTAGACCATATCAATAGAACCAAAGACAAAAATCCCATGACCATCTCAATTGATGCAGAAAAAGCTTTTGATAAAATGCCACATTATTGATGATAACAACTCTACAGAAAATTGGCATAGGTGAACTTTACCTCAATCTGATAAAAGCTATGTATGACAAACCAACAGCTACTGTTATTCTAAATAGCCAAACACTGAAAGCTTTAAAATTAGGAACAAGACAGTGATGTCCACTGTCACCACTCCTATTCAACATATTTCTGGAAATATTAGCCAGAGCAATTAGACAACAGAGAGAAATAAGAGGAATAAGGATAGGAAAATAAGAAGTGAAATTATCATTATTTGCAGATGACATGATACTTTACAGAGAAGACCCGAAAAACTCCACCAACAGGCTTACAGGTTTAATAACCAAATTCAGGGGCGTACCTGGATAGAAAGCCAACACTCAAAAATCAATTGCATTCCTGTACACAAACAACAAACAGACTAAGAGAGAAATTAGTGAAACCACACCTTTCATAATAGCATCTAAAAAAATGAAATAATGGAAGAAAAAGCAAGTAAAATTCTCAAACTCACAGAGGTGGGCAGAGAGTTCATGAATAAAACCCAAACTTCACGGGAAATAGTTCAAAGAATCAACAACTGGGATCTCATCTTATTGAAAAGTTTCTGTACATCAAAAGAACTCACCACAAAAGCAAAAAGAAAACCCACGAAGTGGGAAAAATTTTTAGCCAACTGCCCCTCAGACAAAGGACTCCTATCTAGAACATATAGATGTTGGGGACCATTACAAAGTAGCTCTGAGCAGGATTTTATATTAACCAATTAGCTTTTCACATTTACTTGTGAGTTGTCTGAGGCTTGGGGACCCTGTTTTCAGATGGGCAGCTGATTCATAGTAAATGAATCTCTACGAGTCACTGGTCAATACTGTGGCCTTGTTCCCTTCCCCATTGATAGAAATTTTTCTTTAATTTTTTTCTTCCATTCTTTTAAAACTCTTTCTTTTCTTGATTTCCCCCTTTTCTTATTTAATCCCTATCTGAACATGTTCTTCCTACTTCCAAGTATCTTTTCTTAATTATACTCTTTATTTACCCTTAGAGTTTCTCACACAAAAGAAAATATGTGCTATTTAAACTTGTGTTTCTTATTTCACTTAAAATTATGGTCTTGAGGTACATGCATTTATCTATAAATGACTCAAGCATATCATTCTTTATGGCAGAGTATATTCCATTGTGTGGAAATATATTTTCTTTACCCATTCATGTGTTGATGAGCATATAAGCTGTTCCCAAGTTTTAGCTATTACAAATTGTGCTGCTATAAACATAGGTGTGTACATATCACTGTGGTATGATACCGTTAACCCTTTCAAGAAGATGCCTAGAAGGAGAATGACTGGGTCAAATGATACGTCTAGTTTTAGTTCTTTGGGGAATCTCTGCATTGATTTCCATACTATTTTCACCAATTTGCACTCCCACCAACAGTGGAGAAGGGTTCCTTTTCCCTGCATCTTCATCAGCATTTGTTACTGGTTGATTTCTTGATGGTAGCCATTCTTTTGGGGGTGAGATGAAATGTCAGTGTTGTTTTAATGTGCATCTCTTCAATGATCAGTGATGCAAAACATTTTTTCTTATATTTATTTGCTATTTGTACCTTTTCATCTCACTTCTCAGGTAGATTTTTGATGCTTCCTAGTACAAATTACAGCTAGACATGTAGGTGCCTCCCTTAAAGCTAACACCCAAGTCTCAGCTTTTTCTTTTGAGGCCAAATCTCCTTCCCAAGTAGACTGAAAATCAATATTAATCTCTAAACACACCTCCCTGGGAAGTGCAGCAAGCTCATAAGCCAGATGATTGTGGACCCCAGGTAGTAGACATGGTCTTCCTCTCTGCTGGCCCCTTCACTGCTGTGCTGGTCTGTGGAGTAGTGCACAGATCTGGAAGAGCCAGGGCAGGGAGGGTCATTTCAACTTCTAGCAGTCTGCTTCAGGTCTCCAAGTGAATTACTCACAGACCTTTTTCTTCCTTCGTGATTCAGTTTTATTTTTCCTGAAAAATATCCTTTAGAAGTGCATTTAATGTGTTTTGCTGGAAGATAATTTTGATGCATTTTGTTCAGTATCTATTTTGTCCTCATGCTTGAGTCGTAGTTCATGAGTATATAGAATTCTAGGCTGATTATTATATTGTCTTAGTACTTTGAAGTATTAGTTGTGTAAAGACACATTCAGCTCAGTGATAGACTGTAAACAACAAAAATAAAAGCCTTAAAAAGAGAAGGATGGCTATTATGATTGTAATTCGTTAGAAGTAATTTTCAATTTTTCCTGGTAACTTTGAAGATCTTCTAACTCCATTTCATATTCTGCACTTTTGTAAGAATGAATGTAACTTTGGATATCTAAATTTATGATAAACAAGACTCTTGTTTCCCAAGTCTGAAAATTCATGGCTCCACTAATGTTATCGGTGATCTCTAGTTATTATCCAACTGTATCTCTTCATTTTTATTCTTGGATTTACGTAAAATGCATTGAGGTGTGTGTTGAACATATTTATTCTATGTCTTTAAAACTATTTTTATCCCCTTTATATTGGAATACTGATTAGTATTTATTTTATCTTCAAATTCGTTAATTCTGAAAAGATCAGTAAGATCATTTTTATTCAGTAAAGATCATTTTTTTATCCATTGAGTTTTATTTTTTTTTAATTTTTTTTTTAAATTTTATTTTAAAGACAAAAGAATGGAGACATAAGAACCAGAAAAGCCATAAACAATACAGAAAATACAAAGTTATACAGAATATAGTAGGGAATTAGAACTGGATGTTGTATTACATAGTTATCTTCACATTAGTTAACACAAAAACATTAAAGGAAATACCAAATTATAGAGAAGATAGTAGGGAA